>NQII01006429.1:145137-196243 GCA_002778355.1 Clitarchus hookeri | reverse complement strand
AAACCACGGCTTTCCAGTCGTCTAGAGTCCAACCGATATGGTCACGAGCCCAGGAGAGGCGCTGAAGGCGATGTCGTGCTGTTAGTAAAGGCACTGCTGGCATAGCCCAGTACAGCCAAAGTTCACCGCACTGTCCTAACGGACACGCCCGTCGTAGGTCCCACATTTATTCCTGCAGTTATTTCACGCAGTGTTGCTTGTCTGTTGACACTGACCATTCTGCGCACACGTCGTTGGTCTCGGNCAGAACATTCCATGTAAAAACAGCCCACGCCATTATGGAGCCACCACCAGCTTGCACAGTTCCTTGTTGACAACTTAGGTCTATGGATTCGTAGGGTCTGCGCCACACTCGAACCCTACCATCAGCTCTTACCAACTGAAATCGGGACTCATCTGAAAAAACCACGGTTTTCCAGTCGTCTAGAGTCCAACCGATATGGTCACGAGCCCAGGAGAGGCGCTGAAGGCGATGTCGTGCTGTTAGTAAAGGCACTGCTGGCATAGCTCAGTACAGCCAAAGTTCACCGCACTGTCCTAACGGACACGCCCGTCGTAGGTCCCACATTTATTCCTGCAGTTATTTCACGCAGTGTTGCTTGTCTGTTAACACTGACCATTCTGCGCACACGTCGTTGGTCTCGGTCATTAAGTGCAGGCGGTCGGCCTCTGCGTTGTCCATGGTGGGAGGTTATGCCTGAAATTAGGTATTCTTGGCACACTCTTGACACTGTGGATCTCAGAATGTTGAATTCCCTAAGTATTTTCGAAATGGAATGTCCCATACGTCTAGCTCTAACTAACATTCCGCGTTCAACGTCTGTTAATTCCCGTCGTGCGGCCATAATCACGTCAGAAACCTTTTCAAATGAATCACTTGACTGCAAATGAAAGCCCAACAAATGCACTGCCAATTTATACATTTTGTACGCGATACTACTGCTATCTGTATATTTGTATATTGCTATCTCATGGCTTTTGTCACCTCTATGTGTATGCATATATATGCACAATTTTTGAGTATGCTACTGTTTATTATTCTTTTTTTTGATTTGAATGCCCGTCTTGACACTACTGAATAATCAAAACGTATGTACGAGCTATAGCAAATCATATTTGAATATACCCGATCGGACTTCGAAGATTATAATTTAAAAAAAAAACTAATAAAAAAACTGACAAGTAAATAACAGTAATTTTCAAATTGCGATACTTTTCGTTAAGTGTGGTTATTCAATAACCCAGAGTTCTAGAGCGAACTGTAGCTATTTCCAAATGGAACACCGTAATTAACGAAAAATTGCCAAGAAATTAATAACAGAATATGATCGCACACGCAGTTTTTTTTTGGGTGTTCAGTTTTTACCTACTGGCAACCAGCAAAGAGAAGTAAACTACACTAAACTGCGCAAATGCAGAGAAAAATAAGACGGAAGTAATTTTACTAATATATTACATACATGATGGTTCATAGTAAGGAACAGGTGTTTTTCGCGAAAATATATCTAGACCAGTTGTACTCCAGAACACTTTTACTCGTATGAACTTTCGTGGTTGGATGATTTTTAAATGTCACGTGCCTCAAGTGTGTGTCCGCGAATCATGGACGTTCGGTATCGGAGTACTTTATTACGATTGGCTCAGTCAAATAAGAACATGTCTTCTCACGTAGACACTCACCAATAACCAAAGGAAGTTGTGGTTGTAGACGCAGGATGTTGAAGTCTAGCATGGCCGTAAATATTATCACGAAATACACCTGTCCCTAGTCATAGTACGGTAATGTACAGAACACAGCAGACAAGCACATTACTTGCAGATTCATTTGGTACCAAAACTGATTTCACTCTAGAAGAATGGAGCTGCTATTGTCAACGAACTTCAACTTATTGGCCTATTTGTCCCTGGAGAACACTCGCTGGCAACATAGCACAACACGGCTTTTAACTGTGGAAAACCATACCCTAGTGGGTAAGGGGTTGCTAATTTCTGTCTGCAGACCAACAACGACCCTAAATTTGCCGGAAATATACCTGAAGGCACCTGGAAACCCACTAACGCAATGTCGGCTGGACGAATAAGAAAACTTTGACACGAAACCCTCTTCCAAAACACCACTGCGTACATGCTTATTCTGCGCCGCTCACTGGCCGGCAACATGTCGGAAAGCCGTTTCGCAATCAGTGCCTCGTAGACAGTGTTTCTTCCATTTGTCAGACACGCTATGCACAACTCTGAACCAATATATTGTACTATATTCGCGGTTTCTTCACATTTTTGAAAAAAAAAAAAAAAGTTTGAACAAGACTGAATTGCGAATTACTGCGTAGTAGAGACCTGAAAAATTCGCGAGTTCAATGACATATAGGCTAGACGGCACAGTCGTATGGACAAATATGCAGATATCTCCTGCACATTGGTTGTCTGCTGTGACAGTGGAAGGCAACGATTGGGCCAGCGTTCTCCAGGAGGCAGCAAACACCGTATGGAGCAATGATTGAAATTATTAAAACACATGTGTTTTGCATTCTAGCTTGTCCCGAAATGAATGCGCGAATTTTTCAGGTATCTACTGCGTAGGCATTAAAGGCAAATGAGGACGCGCTGTACCCTTCGTAGTCCCTCGAGAGGGGACCGCTGTGTGCCCCACTTGTGCAGTCATCTCGTGATAAATGGTACCAAGTGAGTGAGTGAAGAGATTTGGGAGGCTCCTAACATCGAGGCCTTGAGAGCTTATGACGGTGATTGACGTGAGTATGGAGCAGCACTGGAACGAAAGGGTGGCGAAATGGAAGAGCCCCGAGAAAACCCGCCTACCAGCGGCATCATCCGGCACGATTCCCACATGCGAAAATCCGGGAGTGGCCCGGCCGGGAATTGAACCCGGTTCACCTTGGTGGGAGGCGAGCAGACTAACCGCTCAGGCCGCGGCCCCAATATGGCATTAGGTTAGAATTGACAGTACTCTACATATTTGAGCAGACGTACATATTTTGAACATTGGCTGATGCTACAGTCACGACTCGTTTTCTTCTTTGACCCGGCCACACGGAATTAAGCCATCCGGCTTTACTTCCAACTTTTCTGAAGCCCTGATAATGTTCTACTTCCAGAATATTCCTCCGTCTCATGAAAACAATGCTTAACAGAGTCTAGAAAATTACACCGAAAAGACAGCTCACCGCATACTTGCCCACTCAGTTTAATAATATTTTGCATAATAACTATTTCTCACTATACATTACCAACACGCGTATTTTTCCCTGTTTTAATTGATATTAACTTTTAATTAAATTTTTATCATTTGTATATCAAATGTATGCGAAAGTTCAATTTAATAAAAAAAATAGGGTAATATTTAGTTAGCACAAGTATAAAACGCTTATAAGACATGACATATCTAGGAAACAACAAAGTATGTCATACGCGACCCATATTTTAACGCGGAATTATAGGCATTCAATTTTTTTTTGGTTGTAGCAGAATACTGCAATTATCACGAGATGACTACACAAGTGGGACACACAGTGGTCCCCTCCCGAGGGACTACGAAGGGGACATCGCGTCCTCATTTGTCTTTAATGCCTACGCAGTAATTCGCGATTCACTCCTGTTCTTTCCCTGCACGTTGAAATCTCACAGGCGTTCACCTCATAACTAGGGGCAGTGATATTTCGTGAAAAGATTTCGAGAAAAGATTTCGATACAAGATACAGTCCAAACCACTGTAGGGTCTTCCAGCTTCTTTGATTGGCTAAAAAATGTTCTGGCCCGTGTTAACAGTTTGCACACGGATCACGAAGGTTCAGTGTCGGAGTTACTTAGTCCTGAGTGGCTTGGTCAAAGACGGACACGGCACCAGCAGCCAATGGAGGTATAACAACAGCTGAGGTGTGTATATAGTATTGAAGTCTACTGTTTTCTCCGATTTTTACTCGAAAAGTCACTGGCCCTACTCATAACAATAGTGAAATGAATACGCAATGCGTTCAATATGAAAACTGAGAACAATTTTACAAAGTTCGTAGGCTTTAGGTAACAGTTTAAGTGATATTCCGATAGTGTTGGCGGACAAACAAAAAATTAATACTTCAACTCTATACAACAAGTTAAAGTGTCGACGGCTGTTTCAACCTTCGTTATTGTTAGTTGTGAGTTGTGAGTATTAAAAAAAAACGGTCAATCATTACTTTGGTATCCGGATAGTAAAAGAAGTTGGTACAGGTTGAAACATTTTCGGAATATAGATATGCGCTGCGAGAATCATATAAAATAAGCAGCAGTGGTCAAAAAATTTNAAGGTTGAAACATTTTCGGAATATAGATATGCGCTGCGAGAATCATATAAAATAAGCAGCAGTGGTCAAAAAATTTTGAGACCTGTCGAGATTAAAAGAACAATTTTTTTTTATCTTAAAGGTGAACCGTATGTAGGCTTACGACTGGAGAACGATCGCTATGCGTCAGAAAACAAGTTGCTGTCACAATTCGGCGTTTAAATTCGACAGTGTGGCACAGTTATGAGCGAAAAGCTAAATAATACAATTTATCTGTTCATTCCAGTAAGCATCGGATTACTCAACTGCCGACACACAGAAATGTCGTGGTTTCATTTGCTGGCACTGGCAGAGCAGGCGTCAACCACTTGTGATTTCAATTTATTGTTTTTTGGCTACAGTATTATCTCGCCACGTTCTGGATGATCTTGAGATAATATTTTTAAAGAAATAATAATAATGATTGAGTGAGTGAAGAGATTTGGGCGGCTCTTAACATCGAGGTCTTGAGAACCGATGAGGGTTAAGTGAGGTGATTATGGAGCAGCGCCAGAATGAAGGGGCGAGGGAAACGGGATATCCCCGAGAAAACCCGAGGACCAGCGGCATCGTTCGGCACGATTCCTACTTGCGAAAATCCGAAGTGAACCGCCCGGGGATTGAACCCGGTTTGCCTTGACGGGAGGCGAGCAGTCTAACCGCTCAGCCACCGTGGCCCCCAATAATAATAACAAATTCCACCACAAATAAGGTCAAATTTATAAAAAAATCTTTAAAAGATAGCAGGCAGTAGTTTACAAATAGAGTCACTGAAAATCGCGAAAAAGTTACTGTGTCAACGAATCTTCGATGACGCTGTAGTTAGCTTATACTTTTACAAAGTTCATTGCAGAATAATCACGAAATTTCTGTTTCGGAGTATCAAAATCCTCATTGGCACAATGAAATTGGCTAGTAGCACCGAGTATATGTACAAAGAGGCGAAATGACACGGCGGTTCTCTTCATGTAGGTGTACTCATCCTCTGATTGGCTGCGCGAGACTTGGGGGACGGGTCTTGTGTTCGATTGGCTACGCTGTCCCGCGAAAGAATCCCTATTGGTTGGTCTACCGACTAGCGAATATACTGTAAGAAATTTGTAATTTTTACTGAGAAATTGTTAGTAATTTTACTAATTCTTGTAACAGTACAAATATTTCTCCTGTAAAGTTACTCGTTTGTAAAATTACAACTGCCGTGTTTGTAATAGAACTCAAGAAATATTTGTATTTTACTGACGCGTATACCCGAGTTTCGGCAAAATGGTGGACACTCAACCACATAACCATATATAGCCGTTTGTGCAAAAAGTATGGGTGATGTAAAGTGTAGTTGCGTGCAAAAAGAAATATATTTCAATTTTTAATATCGTAAAACACTTAAAAAAATTTCAAATAATCATAATAAAACGACAATTTCAATAAAACGTGACCTTATTACTCAATATCTGTTAATTTCTTAGCTACACTGAACTCTTTAAAATGAAATAAATATATTCTTTTTAATCTTATAACTTCCTTAATATTGTGTAGGTACTTGCACTTATATTTACTATAAAAATAAGCGTTTAGCTCAAAAGTCAAGTTAATATTGTGGATAAGGGTGCGTGGCTAATAATACAAGAGGTGAGCGTTCTATTCCCCGAGCTGGAAAAGGGTAATTTTTCTGTTTTTTTTCGGGGCCACGGTGGCTGAGTGGTTAGTCTGCTCGCCTCCCACCAAGGCGAACCTGGTTCAATCCCCGACCAGATTTTCGCAAGTGGAAATTGTGCTGGATGATGCCACTGGTCAGCGGGTTTTCTCGGGAATCTCCCGTTTCCCCCGCCCTTTTAATCCGGCTCTGCTCCATACCCACCTCAATCACCGTCATCGACTGTCAAGGCCTCGCTGTTAAGAGCCGCCCAAATCTCTTCACTCGCTTCACACATTCTTTTTTTGTAAATTATAATTTGAAGTATTTTTTCTTTATTTAATCGCTGTTATTTATTCATCACATTTGTTTTCTAGAAGGAAAAAAAATTATTTTTTGTATATTTATCATTAATGGTAAGATGTAATACAATGCTATCATTTGTAATATTACAAATATATGTTTAGCAGATCTTACAAGAAAACTGTTTGTAGTTTTACAAAGGATTTTCTTAGCAACTGGGTTTCCAAGGATTTTTCTTGTGCAAGTACAAAACTTTTTTCAGAGCGTGCGCTAGCAGGCACTGATTGGCGGACGGCATTCACGAACACCGATACTACTAAACTGCAACAACAGATATGTAGCGCCTACACAGAAGAGAGGCGGAGTAGCATGACAGCGCACACGGTCTATCATTGACTGCGCGAGCCTCTACGAACGGGCATTGTGTCCTGAACTGGGTGGCTGCCGCTTGCTCCGAGAGCTTACTCTCAGGTACCAAGGTTGTGTTCCAATTAGCTTGCTTTTTTGTCTGTGGTTTTCGCAATTACGTTTGGAATTCCCAAAGTTTTTGACTGAACAGCACAGCAGTCAACTGTTTAACTGTTTAGCATGCAGTGCTGCTGTTATGTTGTACACCCCGACTTGGCTAATATAGAGGTTTCTATACACGTTTTGAATTAAACCTTTGAAAAATCACCCCACGTATGGTGTGCTTGATTCTTTTCTCAACACGCCAAGTATCAAAAGCGTTTTATACTTATGCTAACATAAAAGTACCTTATTTTTAATGAAATTACCCTTTTACTCATTTCTGCCTATGAATAACATTTTATTAATAATTAATATGAATAAAAGCAGAGATAAAATAGGCGTGTTGGTAATACCTAGCAAGAAATAGTTATTATGTAAATATAATTACAATGAGTGTGCACTGATGCGGTGAGTGTCCCTTTGGTGTAATTTTATAGATTCAGTTAAACTTTGTTTGCATGAGGTTGAGGAATTTCGTGGAAGTGGAACTTGAGCAGGGCCTCAGAAAAGTTTAAAGTTACCATGAATAGACTATACAGGTTTTGCAAGGTAAACTGTGCGCTCTAGAAAGCCCTGCTTCAGATCTAATCGTATGCACATTGTGTATTCCTCCACCATATGTAAAGTTAACATTCACACTGGCGTAATCACTATATTCGTGCGTCAATCTAGTGAAACCGTATGCTAATTACAAAAGTAAATACTTTAGCAAATTTGCTTGTTCTTATATTTTTATGCATTAAAACAAAAAGCAAAATTAATAATTTTAGTATTTACAAATGTTTACATAACACGTTTAATTTAACGTTAAGACCTGAAACTACTTTCTGTCTGTCGTTACCAACTTTACTAGGCATTTCCGATTAGCGTGCCTGTTCAAAGATATGCAGGTAGGATCAGTGAAGTTTTCTAAATGTTGATTTCAAAAATGCTGAATTAAACGTGAACAACATAAACCTCGTAACATTTATACAAGTATTATAAAACATACCAACACAAAAAACTTTGGAATTATTAAAAAACACCGCGTGTCTTCATAAAACTATGTCTAGAGTACAGTTTAACCTTTAAAATCATTAAAATTAATAATTAATATGCCTAACTGAAATGAAATAATGAATTAATTAACATTTCAAATAATATACTGCCTGACAGAAAATGCCACACAAAGACGGAATGCTAAAAAACAAACCAAACTGCACGCATAGACAGCCCAACAGGTGCGGAACAAATTACTTAATTTCCACAAACAGATATAGCCCCAGTGGCCTAGAATACAGGGTGAAAAGTAAGTGACTTCCCTGTTGGGCGACATATTACTGAACCCGACGTGGCATCGATTTGATAAGTATTCGAACTATGCCCTAGGGTATTGTGGACGATGCTTTGTTGTTCGAAGTCCATGGTCGTATTCATTTCGTGAGCGTGGGAGAGAATTCAGCCGACGTCTAATTACGCCCCACCTCTCTCAATTAGCGAGGGATCGTGGGATCGGGCCGACGAAGGAAAGCATCTACACACCTTGAAAATCGTCGAGGCGGATCTGAGCTGTACTTGGCAGGGCTTCATCGTGTTGAGAACGTGCGTTTGGGACGCCCTGTAGATAGGTCATTGCCACTGATCGCAGCAAACAGAGCAGCGTGCCGTGACGTGCTCGTGATGTGTGTGCTAGAGGTGAGCAGCTGCTGGTGCTGCTAGCATGACCCCACGTTGACGGGGTTGAGTGGCTTTTCACAACTTGCCCGATGGCCACGTCACTGCCGGACTCTCAGACGGGGATCGTCATCGGCGAGACAGGGGCGGGGTTCGTCGCTGCAGATTGCATTGCTTGATTCTGCACTCCACGCAGCTCTGGTGCGACGCCGTTCCAAGCGACGAAGATGGCTCGCTGTTGAGGGTCGGCCTTCGCGACGGATGGCCAGACCTGCCTCGGCCAGTCGGCGAAACATTGCCCGTGTCGATACTGATACAAGCAGACTGCCCTCCTGCTCACTTCGCAAGATGTCGCCAGTGGTATATTGCGGGTGTGCAACGGCATGGCGTCTGATGTGACGATCTGGACACCCTAACGTTCATCTCCGAGCTCCGGTTCAACTACGACGATGCCCATTTCCTTCCAGGGACCACTGTCGACACAAGCTACCTACCCTTGTGGCATATATAGACCGAAGATTAGGTGGACCGCTTATTCGTATTCTGCGCATGTACCCAACACTGACCTACCCCAAATGAACACAACTGTCAAAGTCACATGGAAAATCGTGATGAACGTGTTTGTTTATGTCTAAATTTATAAATGTCAAGCACTATTAATTAATAAAATAATTTTTACCAATTTGAATTTCATCCAACTGCATTTTAAATTGGTTAGAGAAAGTAAACAAACATCTAAAAGCACTTGTTAACTGAAGAGTATTATAACTTCAAATCCAATCCACGCGGTTTTTGCTAGCTGTATTGACAGAAAAGCAGTTCAATGTTGGGACACGGAGATTGGCTGTGAGCAGCCAGCGAGATCGGTCTACTTCTCTTTAGTCAACGGTGGCGGAACGTTGCGTTTCTTCTGCAATATGGCGCAAGGACCAACTGGCATTACGGAGACCTACGATGAAAACTCTAATCAAGTCATCCATTTGACGGAATTGCGTACGACAGCGTGTTAAAAGGCAATTCAATACCTTGTTCGCTCTTCAGACACAGTTACAGTTAAAGAATTCACTTCGCGCGGCCGTGACTCAGTTCTTGAATGACGGCTTCACGTACTATGGCACGCACGAGGTCCGTGTGACTGGCCAGAACAGTTCATCAAATACATGATATGCGTATGTTCATCCACTCTGCAAGCTTCATGATGCTGTATTAACACTTTCGTGGTGTGGTATCATCTCTGTTACGCAGTGTATTTTGACATCTAACTTTCAGTTAATATAGTAACTTGTGTTTTAGAGACCCGGATATGTCGCAGATTCATTTGAGGATAATATCAACTTAAAATATGTGTACATTTGACTTGCTTCTTCAATTGGATACCAGTTTGTAAGACACGCCCTGGGCGAATTTGATCCAGCAACTAGTCTGCAAGAATCCCGTACTACCTGGAGAGGAGTAACACTGTAGCATTAGCCAACTGAGGCCGGAGTACACAAAGCATTGTGGAGTCTAGATTGTTGCCAAATGAATCGGCGAAATTTCTGGGTTTCTATTTACGTTGTATGCATATTTCGCATATAGAGTTGTAAAAACTAATATGGCGGCGATTTGGTAATTTGTAAGCTTAGATTTCAAAGATACGCAGTTTACGGATGCAAGTCATCCATTTTGCAGACAAGATCGGTTACGTAGCCATTTCGCACACAAATATAGCCGTACTGGAACACGGCGGGAGTGCCATGTAGCGGTCGACTCACCTGTCAGGTAGGCGGAGACCCGTAGCACCAGCAGCGCGGACACACCGACCCACGACCAGAGGAACGTCCTTCCCATGACTAGCGCTGGCACCTGCACACAACAACAGAACACCTTGCAACACGGACAACAAAAACAAAACACACTCTTATCTAGTCTCTCGTTAAAGAACGAGTCAGCACGGATGTTCTGAAAGGAAACTAGAGGCAATCTGAGCCAGCTGCCCTAGCAGAGAAATAACATACTAACACCACGCCAGCTTAAATATAATATTTATATGATAATTATTTAATTAAATGCTTTTTTTCTTTACGTCCTCGCTAAATGCCGTAAGGCTAATCTTGGGACAACTTGCTTACTGTAGCCTGCTTACTTAAACTTAAATCCAAAACACACATACACCATATGGCTTAAACGGGATTTTAACTCTGGAGGACCCGGTATCGATTCCCGGTTCGGCTATCTTGATTTCTGTTTTTCGTGGTTGTCGGAACTCACTCCAGGCGAATGCTAAGATTGTTACTTACCACAGGCCATGCATGGCCAACTTGAGAAGAATAGACTCAAGTTAGGAACAAAACGAAATTTCTTATGGAAAAGTTTGTCATAGGGAAAATTTCCGCCGCTAGGTGTGCAGTATTCCAAACATAACATTTAATTAAAATTTCAAGCTACGTAAATAATTAAAGAGAAAAATTTTAGTTAGTTAAGAAGTTATTTTGTATTTGATTTATGATTACTGCAACTATCCTGTTTTTTTAATATAGAAAATACAGACAATCAGGTACCTTTTCGACATTAGCGCTTACCTAGAGGCAAACATTTTCCCTTTGTCAAACTTTTAACATAGATCTTCCCAACCTGCAGTAGAAGCAACCTTAGGCATGGCTAATGCCTTCTCCGTTTGTGTTTCTCTAAGCAAATTGCTCCGTCTTTAACGACCTCGCTCTCGACAAGACGTGAAGCCCCACCTAGCAACCTAACCACTAGCTGATGAATGTGGACACACTCCAGGTGTGGGGTAGTGGTAGTCTGAATGTTACTGGAAAGTATACATTTAAACAGGTCATATTTTCTAATTAGTCTTTTCCCAAGAAGCAAGCACAACGACTTGAGTACCTCAGGTTGAATATTTTGCCTCTGTACATTACTTAGTACATATAATATAGCCCTGCTATAATAGTTTACTACTTAACTATACACATATAAAAAATTAAACCGGAACTTGAAGAATCAGAGAAAGTCCAGTCTGGGTGGTCCAATCTCTCTAGTAACCTCGGCCTAAATCCACAAAATTAATAAGCACAGAGAGGTTAAATAGCATGTGGCTGTTACTACGATTTGGGCGTAGCCACCTGCTGATTGGCTGTGAGAGGCTGTGGTAATGGGCCTCATGTTTCATAGGCTACCACGTGCTGCGAAAGACCGCCTATTGGCTGGGCTGCTGGTCTGGCGCTGATCAACGACGGGCGTTCTTACACGTTGCTGGCCGATGACGCCATTGTTTCGGCGTGTACGACTACAGTTCGCTGTACAAGTCCCCGCATCGCCTCTGTATTCTTACCAGCGCTATGGCCTAAGTAAGAGTGATGAGTGTGTGAAGCACAGGGGAAGGGAGGCAGGAAAATGAAGCGCCCCCCCCCCCTTCCTCCGGCTTCACTGCGATGCCCGCACCACTACCTATGTTCGAAAAATTTCCGCCTTGTCGTGTGTAAGGTTGGACTAACTACACAGGGGGTCGTATTTGGGACTGCAGATGTAGAAGCCGAATTGGTCCAATACAAAGTAAACACGCATAAATATTATTCACAGAAAATTGGGGGGAAATTATCTTAATGGTGTTCAAATGCCTTTAGGTTTCGCTGCGTTCTAATAAAATGTTACGTTTTTCTGATAATAAAATTTTTATTGATAAAAATACCAAATACATTTTTTAAAATGTTTGTAATTTTTTTTGTTGAAAATTTTAATTTTAAATAATTTTCCAAGAAAATAAACTCCTTTTTTATGATTTAAAGAGCTTCCAGCCTGCTTTCCTCAATAGCTTGCAATCGCATCACGTACTTCAGTATCAGCAAGAACGTATTCTAAGCGCTGCATTGCAGGCAAACTCGTGTATCTGCATGACTTGCCATGCAACAGCGTAATTTAGGACGGCTTTTTGTGTCCGGTTAGCGGTGAGCCATGCTCTAACTCCGTCTGGAGCTAGTTTTCTCTGGGGGAAAGTTGACCGGAGCGTAGGAATGACCTCATCGCCTCTTACCGGCGCGCGTCCGCAAAACAGGACCTCCGCCCCCCTCCAGACACTACGACTGCAGTAACTCAGAGAGCAAACTCTAATAGCAACGGATTAAGTTCATGATTCCGAAGATAGACATGCTACAATATCTTGTCGACTACACGGAGAAAAATGTTTTTGTTGAAATCAAACAAAGTTTGTATGGCGCAACCAAATTAATTGTTTGCACAGGGCCAATGAAAAATTTTGTTGTAGTAACCAAAATATTTTGTTGTTATTATTTGGTTGCACCAAACTGTAACATTTGGTTGGTGAAACTAAAAATTTTTTTTACTCTACGTATATTAAACAGTTTGGGTTAATATAAAAACAATTAAAACCCGACCGAGATTCGAAACTAGATCGTTTCTGCCTGAGAAACTTCAGCTTAAGTGATTACTGATTAAATGGGAATGTTTTTAAATAAATGCAGTGTAAATACAGGACAACATGCGTCAAAAAATAAATTTTAAGTTTTACAGCTTGACTTTTTAGTTTCTGGTTGAACCTGTTTTATTACGACTTCCATGCCATTATTAGGTATCAATAAATGCACCAATAAACATTGTAACTGTCCTAACTACCACAAAAATTAAAAACAAACTCTCGCGATGCATTTCCAAACGAAGGCAATCAAATGAGTGGCCAAACAATTACATACAGTCGATTTAACTGAATATTTTAATGCCAGTGTAATTTATTGAGCCCAACACAGAAATTTTGTTTGTTTGTATTTTGTAAATTGAACAAAATTAATTTTGTTGCTTTTCAAGTTTTGCTTACTCAAGAAATTATTTTGTTGGGGCAACTCTATCTATTTTGGGCACTGTAAAAAGAATATTTTGTTGGCTGAAACAAACCTTTCTGTCAGCGTACAGTATCATATGATTAATAACATTTTTATTTGGCTGTCAAGTGAGCTTACGATCAGTAAGTTATCGCGGGTTCGCATAAATCAGCACTTGCAAAATTAACGTTAGAAACAATTCGCTCTTTGTAACTGGACATATTACATTCCAAACAAAAACTGCTGGCACCGAATTGAAAATAGCAGTATCAGTCTTCTCATCTTATTTAATCTGTAATTTTTTTTAATCAATGACCAACTCTATATTATATATTTATATATACCGTCTACATTTTATAAATATAAATATTAGATAAACATCTGGTTGAGACCCTACAGTTCCATGTTTCAATGTTGTTCCCATCACACGTGGAAGACTCCTTTTGTTGTCCATGCCAGTCCACGGCATCCTACAAGTTTATTAACAGCTTCTTACAATAATGAAAAGCACATCCTTCAAATGGGTCTACTCGGGACGCTGGGAATAACTTGGGACACTAAAATAATTTTTTTTCTTGCAAATGCAACAGCACTGACATCGTGCCCATTACATTACTGCCAGTAAACAACTTTATGAAAATGCACATAATTGTACTTCACAACTGCCACACATCTCAGAAAAATATCATTTTAGTTGTTCCAAGTTACTCCCAAGTCCCAAGTATACCCAGTTATTGGTGCCAAGACGTGATTATTATATTGGCACAAGTGCAATGCAAAGACCAAAAATAAGCTCATTCCTAAATTGCTGAATATTTCTACATGTTCTCTGTATTTTCTGCCAGCATTCCTTCCCCGTACATTTACAGCAAGAGGTAAGAGTGAAGCAGGAAGGTTGTTGCTGGCACAACACGTGCGTGCCAAGTGGCTCGACGACACTGCATTATACGTACAGGCAGTGATATTTAGCGCAAAGATTTCCAGACAAGGTACAGTTCAAAGGACTGTAGGGTAATCCATCTTTCCTGATTGACTGAAACATGTTCTGGTCCGTGTTAACTGTTTGCGCACGAATCACGGTGGTTCAGTATCGGAGTTACGGAACCTTGGGTGGCATGGTCAAATACGGAAACGACACCAGCAGCGAATAGAGGCACGACAACAGCTGATGTGTGTGTATATAGTATTGAAGTCTACTGTGTGCTCCGATTTTTTACGCGAAAAATCACTGGCGCTAATTATACGCCTCAAGAGGGTCTTAACGGGATGTTTACTTTTCGAGAGTTATCTCGACGCGGTCATGCAATATCTCGCCCGCGAGATGTCTAACAATCTGGAGTTGACTGTGGTGCTGTAGATAAATAGTTTCGCCCCCCCCCTCCCCCTAGAGTCAACAAGTCGTCGTCAGCTACGTCTCGCGAGTGAGCGAGCTGCGAACCGACTGCAGAGCGAGTCGTGATTGGTGGCTGCGCTGCGAAGGCGCGGAGTGATTGGCGGACACTGCAGCGCGGGAGTGAGTTCGCGCGGTCATCGCTGGAAGGTGGCCATGTTAACGACGTGGTACTGGCAACCTGTTCACGACTATGGGGTGCACTCGTGGTGCTCCAATGCGAACACTGCAGACTGACACGCCCATGGGACAATGTAGAGTTGGAAGAAGTTTAGCGAGCGACCGATAAATTACAATACAATTTTATGAAGAATGCTATACATTTACTGTCTAACTTTTTCTGATGAAAATAAATTAAATCCAGTAATCGTTTTTTCGGAAAAGAGAGTGATTTATCTATTGTGAAAATTTTATTTGTAGCTGCATTCAGTAGAACAATAATGAAAGTGATGGTTTAGTGTAATTTTAAATATTTTTCGTCTACCACTGTAGATAAAATAGTTAGTTAGAATTAGTTATTTTATTAGAGTAAAAATAAGACCTTGATTCCTGCCACGATAAAGACTACGCCAAAAGATAAGTACCAAGTTGTCATAGCCGAGTGCAGCATTTTTAAATAGCGAAACAGCCCAACAAAATGTATACCGTTCACACGTATAAGTTATTGTAGAATTTAAAATTTGTAAAGAAGGATTTCCCAATCGCTGCAGTGTTATAATGGTACAAGATAACCCGACCTTTCTTCGACTGGGTGTGCACTGTAAAATAGAAAATGTCAAAACTGCTCCAAATCAGCTAATTCAACTGCATATCTGTTGAAACTGATCCACCCGAATTAGCAAAATTCTGCTGATAATTTTATTTGCTAGTATCCTCTGATCAAACAGGCATTCTTACTGATTCCTGGTTAATCGCAATGGCTTGGCAATAAAACCTCAGTACATTCCACTGATTCGACAGTAGAAAACATCTCATTAGCTGACTATCCAGTAAGTTAATTCTATAGACTGGAATAACTGATTCATGTTTAGAGTGTGGCCACGGAGTACTGAAGAACACAGAGGAGAAATAGAAGCTTATTCCGTGAACTGCAGCCGCGCACGCCAGCAAAATGGCGCCACTAGCCGGCAACGTATCGGATCGCCGTTCGCCAATCAGCGCCTAGACAAGTACTCGGAAGCCGGCAGTCGAGTCAAGACGGCAACGTTCTCAGCCTGTAGTAGCCAATAGGACGCAACGCCTGCTCCCGCAGTCCAGCGCAGCCAACCAGGGAGTGGGTACGCCCACGTCACAGGAACTGCCACGCCATTTCGTTCCTGCGTACTTATCAAGTCTGTGACCGGACGTGGTAGGCAGGGCTTGGCTTAACGTCTCCTCGACATAGAGGTCATTAGAGGTGGAGCAAGTTGCTCAGAGGAGCAGGAGCGGGGAAATAACGGACCATGGCCTGTGGTAAGTAACCTCCTTGGTATTCGCCTGGAGTTATTTCGGGAAGCAACTGGAAACATAGATAAGAATGATCGGATCAGGAATTGAACCCAGGTCCTCCCGTACGCCAGTCCGATGCACCGACCTCGCTCGGCACCGGACTTGGTGGTGTGGTGGCGTGCCACGCCGCGCTGTACAACATCGAAGGCCACCGGTTCAAGGCCGGCTCGTAGTTGAATTAAAGCGTGGTCTTGTGAAAGGACCCCCCTATAGTTGGTCTCTCGATGATGCCGAGAGCACCGAACAGCGAATCTAATATTTGCGTCAAACAATGCTCAGCTCGAGGTTAAATTGGTACGTATTGTTATGATGGACACTAGCGTGACACCTACCTTCAAACCAACATACTCGCTGATCGCACCGCAGGTAGATACCGTGGTATTCACGACAATTTGCAAACACCCGCGGTGAAGGAATGCCAATACGACGCTAGCCGCGGGGACACATCAACACGGGCTTACGGGAACAAAACAAGCTCTCGGCAGTTTTGCCACGAGGCGGCAGGTAAACCAGGACAGGTTTATAATACAGAATCATTAATAAAAGCATATCGCACCCGGAGAAGCTTTCTGTCTGCAGCCAGCCGCCGAGACGAGTAGATGCTGCCTGCACGCAGCGCCATCGTGCACGACCGCCGTCTCCGTAATGACGACCAGCCTTAGGCGACGACTCAACAGAAGGCGAGCGTGCAGGTACGGACATTTATACTGAATAAATACGTGGCACTAATATAACGTAATATACCCCCGCGCGTTACAGTATATGTAATTGTATAACACTGTTGCAATCAAGTCCGAATATAACCGTCTTATACTTTGTACCTTGTGTGTTGTGATTAACTAGCTCCCAATCTAAAATACTAAATGTATGGTTTATAAACATAAATATAACAAACCATAACAATACGAATTATATGTGATACCTTTTCATGCAAATAAAAAATTACCATTTATTTTTGCGGACTCGGTAGGAAAATAACATATAATTTTTATAGTGTCAATATACGGAACGTTGCACAAGAATTAGATTTAATGGTTCGGCACCGTGTTAATGAGAAACGTCTCTCGCGTATGTGAGGTATCATTAGTTGTTTATTACATCGACGGTTTTATTCCAAATTTTCTGATGCCTTACTAAAACTCTACTTCCAGGATATTCCTCCGCCTCATACACACAAAGCTTAACCGAGTCTAGAAAAATACATTCGTGCGCACTCAGTGTAATAATATTTTACGTTAGAACTATTTCTTAGTAGGTATTACCAAACACCTATTTTATACGTGCTTTTATTTATAATAATTATAAATGGAAAATATTATAATTTTGTAGATAAAATATAAATGAAAGTTCAATTTATATTATATTATATTCGTTTCACCCTTTTTGGGGTACGATGAAACAGTCATTTCTTTGAGTGTTGCTCCTTCCTTTGAACCCAGTACTTCTTCATTCTTTCAGATCTTCTTCTTCTCTCCTCATCTGAGATGATGGGTTTCGACCTTATTTTAGATTTTTCTTGGAACCTTATCCCTTCGTCTTTAAATTTTATCTGTACTGTTCTATCAAGTAATGACTTTTCTGTAATTTTTAATTCTCTTAGGTCTTTTTCAATTTCTGTGAACCAATTAGGCTTCGTTTTGCGGTTACGGAAGAAATCAAAAATTTGTTTAGTTAATCTATTACAATTCATTCTGAGAAGATGTCCGTAAAACTTTAGTCTCCTTTTGCGCATAGTATCTGAGAGTTTTTCAATTTTCTTGTTTAGCGTTTCATTCTTGACGTATACTATATTATTGTCCTAAAATTTTGTTCCTATGATTTTTCTTAAAATTTTTCTTTCTTTTATTTTTAATTGTTCCAACTGACCTATGCGATTCAAGGTTAGAGTTTCTGCTGCATATAATGCTTCTGGCTTGACCACTGTTTTGTAATGTTTAATTTTGGACCCCCATGAAAGAGATTTCTTGTTGTATGTCTCTCTTTAATATATAATATATAACATATTTAAAATATAATGAGTTATTTTTATTTTAACACAAGTGTAGAAAGCTTGTGAAGCATTACGTATTAAGTAAATAACGAATCACATCAGGCATGAGCTGACGTCACACAAATGTTGGAATAAAAAATTGTGAAGAAACCGCGAATAGACTATTTTCTGTTGTCTCAAGAATATCAACTGCTAGTAAAATGAGGCAAAGACACATTTTTATTAGTCCTTTTATATATCAGAACCTACACTAATGCTTGTATAGTGGCTTAAAACGAAATATTGTTCTATGCCTGAAATAATTTTAAAACGCGCTTATATTGCCTAATATCGTTTTCAAAGTTCGGGTTATCAAACTTTAATCTTTCATGAGCGGAATTAAAGGACTACAGAAGTAAGCTATGGCCTAGAAGCAGGATGCCAATCAAGTTTATCAGAAGGCTTAAGGAAACAAATTAGTCAAGCCAGGTTAATAAAGATAGTATAGCGCTTATCTTGGTCGATCACTCAGTTGCAATCCTCTTGTGCCGTTCATTTCGTTAAGGACAAGTATTCAGAGAATGTGTCGATACACATTTGACTGTTTACGTTACCATGTATTAATTTATGGTGTAGCTTAAATACGGTTACAAAAATAGAAACGGGAATGCATACTTACGAGTTAGCTTGTAGTTAATGAAGATTACACAGTGCTAATACCGTCGTACGATCTGCAATAACGTATTAACCACGTAACATGAAAACAAGAATATATTTATTTGTGCTACGTTTCAGAACAAGCGAATTTACGGCCAATGACTTGTTTGACCAGAAACCAGCACTTACAGAGTCATTGTCTTTGTTTGTGTGGGCAATGCTATCAGTTGTTGACAAAACAGAAATTAATGATTGTCTGCTACCCGGCAATAGACAGATAGCAACACTTCTTATATATTACACAAAGCAACTTATTATTACGTAATTACAAGTCACTTCATTTGCATCATACGAAATATAAATAGTGTTTTAGTTGAATGACCAATGTAGAACTCAACTGCCCAGAAAACGAGTTGAACTGTACGGAGCAGGAACATACGCGGCGCTCAACAAACGAACTATTTTGCGTGTGGAAGAAGCAATTCGTTGTTCACACTGTTTAGTCGCTTCTACAAAGCACAACACACGATGTTGAAGGGGTCGCGGTGGTGTAGTGGCTAGACTACTCGCCCACCACCAAGGCGAACCGGGTTCGATTCCCGGTAACATCGGGCCTGGGAATCGTGCCGGACGGTGCCGCTGGTCGACGGGTTTTCTCGGTGATCTCCGGTTTCCCCCGCCCTTGCATTCCGGCGCTGCTCCACCTCGCTTCAACCTCATCTGCTCTCAAGACCTCGATGTTAAGAGCAGGCCGAACCTCTTCAATCCTCTCAAAGTCCTCCTGGAGAAGAGAAAATTGTAGTACACAGGAGCGATATGGTGTGGTGTTTCATGTAGGCATATTCTGTTGCTTATTACTTGTGCTAGGTCTGAAAACGGAACTTACGTCTGATTGGTTGTAGCGTGCTGCGAAAGACTCCTGATCAGTTGAGCTGCCATCTTGCAAACCAGTCTCTAAGCACTGATTGCCGAATGACATCGTGCCCTGTCGTTGGCAAGTGATCATTTTTTTTTTTTTTGGCGGGTGCAACTGGAAACATGGATATACGCTACTGTTTCGTCTCTGTGCTTTTAGTTATTCTGAGTCGAGAGCGTGTTATGAGAACGCGTGGCCCAACCACAAAAACGTATCACTAAAAATACAAGAGCTTGGGGACTATCCTTTTACCACACGCTCCTACTCGCTGTATTTCCGGTTTCTGGTAATAAAAACTTTAAGTCATGTTACGGACGTGACGTGCACGTTAATCTGTACTATAGCGCGATAAAAAATGTCGCGTCAAATGGTTCCGATGTGACAAGCCCACTGCATGTGTTTATTCCCTCCGCAGGTATAATCCATTCACGGTAACTTCACACTTTTCTGAAGCCCTGCTAAAGTTCTTCTTCGAGGATATTCCTCCGTCTCGTGCAAACTAAGCTTAACTAAGTCTACAAAATTACACCAAAGGACAACGCACCGAATTCGTGCGCACTTAGTTGTAAGGATATTTTGCATGAGAACTATTTCTTACTAGGCGCTGCCAACACACACGTTTTCTCACTGTTTTTATTCATATTTACTTTAAACGAATTAATATAAATTATAAATAAAATACGGGTAAGATTTCAATTTAATGGAAAAATAAGCTACCTTCATTTTAACAGAGGTATAAAACACTTGTGATATATGATATATTTAGGAAATGATTAAACACATCATGCATGGGGTGATTTTCCAAAGTTTTGATTAAAAAAGTGTGAAGAAACCGCAAATAGACTATACACAAGCATTGTGCGTGGTGGTGGTCCCAGCGGGGAAGCATTTGATGAACGTGTACATAATACACATACGCAGTCTTACCAGTGCGGGTGCTTTTGGTAAGCTAGCGTTCCTCACACATGCATCAGGTAGCACTGGATATGATTGTTCACTCGTAGTGTTTTCAACACTGTGGTGATGTCTGTAGGTTTACTCCAAGTGTGGATGGTAAATTATTTCCCCACACATCCATGGTAGCTTTCTTTAAAAATTGCTCACAAAGGACTAAAATGCATTGGAAAGTTCCCAACTTTCTATAGTATCAACACCCAACATTCCTACATCTGCAGCCTGATGCGTGTTATTATTTCCATACAATGTATCGGTTAATAACTTCCATTACAGATCAGGAAGTTTCCCAGAAATTTTTTTAACTGTGAGAAAAGCTGTTTCCCCATCTGGGTCAGTTAAAATTCTGCTATTCTAGTAGTGGACTCCCATAATTTAGATGCAGAGAACTCAGATATGCTGTAAGTGAATATCCTACCATTTCGCGTTAAGACTCCACAGTCCTCTGAATACTCGAACAGATGTCCGATCTCTCTTTGGCTGTCGGCGCAGGCACAACTCTATCTCCTGTTCCACCTGGCCACACGGAATGAGATAGCCCGAGTTCTGAATGCTCACTATTAGTCCTGAGTGCCGCAGAGCGTGTTGCTGTGAGCGGAGATAAATTGACACACGAGAAACTAACATACACTTCTGTGCCGTCTGCCTTGGTATCGGCTATTCACGGTAAAGTGAGCACATTTGAAAGCACTCTCATTTGGAATAATAATCGAACAATGTATTATATTTTAGCCTTAGATGTTAACTTCCGAAAGCGGTGGAATATACACACTGTGTTAATTACTTACATGTCAATATTTATATAAAAAGTTGGCTAAAGAATTAAAAAATTGGCTGAAAAGGAAAAGTAAATAGGGCCTCAAAAGTGCTCACTTTACCGTGAACAGCCTACACTGGATCATAACGCGGATTGATAGGGTCTGTCGCTCATAAGCGAACCGCACAATCGCAGAATATTTAAGAAAACGGAAATGTAAAAGCCCCTCCGGTCGAGAACACCACGGGCCCCCAACATGACGCGACGCCGCTCACCAATCAGCTTCTGGTAACTTGCATGCCAGGCGGAAGCTCAGTCAATGGGGAATTTTTCGCAGCAGGCAATAGCCAATCAGACGAAAGGCCCACTTCCAGATCCTCGAATAGCCAATCAGCGAATGGGTACGCCAGTCAGCGAATGGGTACGCCTACATTAAAGGTGTTGCGATGCCATTTAACTTCTGTGTACTTATCTATTCCGTGTCCCAATCACAGCAGTTAGAAAAAAAACCAAAAATATATTTTAAAAATCGTTGATCAACTATCTGCTGCAAATTCCTACTCTTAACTTTTTTTTAAAATTTGCATTGTGTAGTAATGCCCGACAGCAGTGGAGAGGTTTTTAGTTGGCGCTAAACAGAGAGGTCTTGAGTGCCGATGAAAGTGAAATGAGGTGAAGATGGAGCAGTGGTGGAATGCAGGGGCCGGGGAAACGGGAGTGATCCGAGAAAACCTGCCGGCGAGCGGCAACGTCCGCTACGTTCCCCACGTGCGGGGAATACGTGGCCCCCAATACCTGACAGTAGCACAACAAAACTATCGTATCAATGATGGGCCTGAATTCCTAAAACACGCCGATATGATCCTACGCCTGTCTTCTTATAGACTCGTTCTCTATTTACTCGCGTTTCCTTCAGATGTTTGCAATCGACGAAGGAAACAAACCAACTTATCAGTTCACTCTTGCCCCTGCGACCCGCTGGGGTGGCCTCGAACCACCGATCGGTATTTGCCCCATTTTCGCAACTACATCACATCTAAATATATGTGTTCTCGGTGACCGCACTCTCTAATGGCCATGCTACAATAATGTTACAACTCAAAATACGCTGTTTTTTTTTTCCTGGAGGGACAGTGTCGTATTACCGAAATGCTTTTCTCCAGTGGATTATCATGGTACATTATCCCATGCAAAAGTATAACCTCCAGTACTTAAGTTGTAAAACTTTTACACGTAACAGAGATTTTTCTCCTGTATAGTGTACGATAATTGATTTAGAAATCAGATTCTTGAGTAGTGACACTTTTGTACCACAGAGCAAATAAGTACAAAGATACAACATAACGAGGCGGTTTCTTTGATGGGGGCGTGCGCATTCTCTGATTGGTTGTGCTGGCTTTGGGAACGGGTCTTGTGTTTAATCGGATACTGCGTCCCGCAAAAGGTTTTACCCTATTGGCTGGGTTGCGGGCTGGCAATTAAGATACCAGGAGCTTATTGGCGAACGGCCCTCCGACATGTTACTAGCCAGTGACGCCATTTTGCTGGCGTGCGCGGCTGGAGTTGGCGGGATAAGCGGTTATGAAGTACTCTGCGGTTGTACTGCGGTATCGATATTTTAATTTAGGCTACTACACTCTAAATATAAATCAGTTATTTCAATCAGTGGAAATATTTCACTGGATCTTCAGTTAATCAGCGGTTATCTACTGGCAGATCAGTGGCATGTAATGATGTTTTAATGCCAGGATAGAGCAGATCACAAGGAAACAGAAGAAATTACTGTTCAATCAGTGAACACCAGCAACTAAAACGATCAGTAGAGCCGAGCTGCGAGGTTTGGGCGGCTCTTAACAGCAAGGTCTTGAGAATCGATGAGGGTGAAATGAGGTGAGGACGGAGCAGCGCCGGAATGAAAAGGGTGGCGGAAACGGGATATCCCCGAGAAAACCCGCTGACCAGCGACATCGTCTGGCACGATTCCCACTCACAAAAATTCGGAGTGACCCGGTTGGGAATTGAGCCCGGTTCACCTTGGTGGAAGGCGAGCATCCTAACCGCTCAGTCATCGCGGCCTCATGATTAGTAGAATTGTACATATTCAAGCGTAGCAGCTTCAAAAGATCTGCAGTCCAATCCGCAGGTTTGGAGCAGTTTTGACTGCTTAAAATTTTAGCGTGTGTCGTTCCACGGTTTGTTGTACCCGCTCCAGACGACTTTTTACTTATAGCCAACCTGCAAGGAAAATAAGCGACGGAATGTCTGCAGGCCTGGGCATAGAGCAATTAAAAAATACAGGGGTGAAACATCAGCTTATACTGCGAACTGCAGACACACACGCCAGAAAAATGGCGTCACTGGCCAGCGACATGTTGGAGGGCCGTTCGCGAATCAGCGCCTGAAGACCTACTCATCAACCAGCAGCAGCCCAGCCAATAGGGAATCTTCCTCAGCTTGCGGTATCAAGTCAGACACAAGACCCGTTTCCGGAGCCTCCCGGCCGCCCTATACCCACAAGGTTAAATTATCAACGGAAGTACATTCGGACCAAATGATAAGAACTTCCGGTCTTGCAACTACGTTCAAGGTGAAATCTATTTTCGTACGTGTTAAAGGAAAATATACTATTAAAAAGTAATTAATAAAAATTAATAATTTTTTATCCTTTATTTAAGTTGTATACACAAATTGAACATGACCAAGTACATGAATGTCACCAGTAGTACCAACTAGATCACGAAACATCCAAATTTCATCACACAACTCCAACTGTGTGCTTATCTACTCTGTGATCTGGAGTTAAAATGGAACAACAGCTAGTGTTAAAATTGACCAACAACTAGTGAACAAGTAACTTTTGTTCGAATCCGCAAAGAACTAAGGATTCTAGCTTTTTCCGGAATAAACCTGTAGAATTCCCGGGTCTCATGAGCAATCAACCGCCAAAAGCATCTCCCTTCAATTTCACATCATTAATAACACTATTTATTTTAGTTGAGTATTTTTTCATTTCAGGTATTCTTTACAATTTGCATTAAATATAAATCACCATTATTTTCTCACTATTTCCAAGAGCTTCCCTCGTTTATGTGTTTCGACCCGCCGCTCCCACCAACTTGCACAACAGTTGCTTGATCAGTTTTTACCAGGAAACAAAACAATAAATGAAAATCTTTTCAAACTGCACGCATAAACTTCTGCATGCGCAACGGTGTTTTAAAAAGGGGAGAATTTAAGGTGGCCGATTGTAATTTAAATAATAAATTCCAACTAAAATGAATTACCAAATACAATAGAAACTATTTGCTGTCGCAATCAGACTGTTAATCTACCAGCCGATAGTTGGCCTCGACAAAGTATCTATCTACCGTCAGGGCAGTAGGTTACCGGGGACGTATCATCACTCATCATCAGGAACGATGTCTCTACCTCCAGGCCCGATACAGCACGCGGAGTTGCAGCCACCGCCGCCTCCAGTCCGACACATTCACACTAGTCGCTAAGGTGCTCCCAACGTTACATTGCTAGGGCACAGAACGAACTCAGAGACGCTGTTTGCACGTCTCACTTCTGCCATTGGCCAGCAACTTGTATGCCACGTCCCAAGGACGATCTCAGCCAATACCGAGATCTCGCCGGTTGAGCATCCAATCTGCAGTAAGGCGTTCACACAGGTACGTGAAGCCGTAAAGATGCCAGTAGCCAATGGAAATCCTGAATGATGCTCAAGTAGGTAGAGGGCAGTGAAGACCAGCGTGTTACCAAATAACGTCGCGAAATTTGCAGGAGACTGTACATTGCACTTGAGGATTTTAAGTAGTCACAGTCGAGCGGACACGAAGGCGAATCAATGCCTTTGAAAGTACGGGCCTTGTGCCCTACCAGCGCATGATTCCCAAAACCGTTCGCCAGCCCAATGTACTTTGTTAAAGACGTGGCAATGGGTCTACCGCGCTCCGACCCCCGTCGGCGAGGAGTCGATACCATCGATCGAAGCGACTCTCGTACAACCAACCCAGCAGTTCACCAGAGAAAGTGGTCCCGACTCTGGTAGCGAGTGGCTCTCTTTTGCTGCCTGCCACCTCATTCTGGGACCAGTCAACTGCTAAAGAAGTCCGTGTTCCCGATGCGGGCGTTAGTTTCCCGCCAGAAATCATGACACGCACATCGCAAAAATCTGGCATTTAAGTCTACGAACTGGTACGTCATCACAGATCCGCGCAACGAAAAAGCAAAGCAATTTTTTTTTCTGTGTCTTCAATTATGGAAGCTGAGGCTGTGACTTACATATAGGTTTGTAAATTTCTATCAGTCAATCGCGAATGTTAAAATCATGGTATTTTCGCGTGCAAGGAAAAAATTATCTTGGCACACTCGTAATATGAACACCCTGAAAACTGGCATGTGTACCAATGACTTGGTATGTCTAACAACACTCGAATCACAGCCCGCGCCAATGATGCCTCTCGAGAACAAAACCGGAACCACGGAACGGATAAACGCACAGAAGTGAAGTGGCGTGGCGGATCCTTCGATCTAGGCGTACCCATTCCCTGATTGGCTGCGTGAGGTCCTCGAACGGGCCTTGTGCCTGATTCGTTTACCGCGTGCTACGAACGGCAGCCTATCGTGGCTGGACTGCCGGCTGGCGGGTGGGTTATCAGACGCTGATTGGCGGACGGCGGCGTTGCATCATGTTGGTGGCCAGTGACGCCTTTTTTCCGGCGTTGCTCTGCTGGAGTGAGTGAACAGGTTCGGGCGGCTCTTAACAGCGAGGTCTTGAGAGCCGATGCGCTGCGGGAGTTCGCGGTATAAGTTACGTGAGACATACGTCCCACTTTGAGCGGGACAGTCCCGCTTTGAAACTGTGTGTCCCGCTGTCCCCACAATTTCTTAAAAATTCGTAAAAATGTCCCACTTTGACAAAACAAAAGCAGCAAGCAATTAGTCTCGTCGCCCGCGCCGCGCCGTGTTGCAGGTCCGTACTGCGCATGCGCGGGTAATGGAGCGGGTGGCGTGATGTGCTGGCGAAGGGACGGGCGGGGTTAGGTGGCGAATCAGTGAATGTTTCAACTGTCAGTAAGTAACTGATTAGTATTTGACTTATCATTACGCAATCGCCGCGAGACTTATCTTTGCATTTTATGTGATTATAGCAGTTTCAAAATGCCTAAACGCAAGTGCACATTTAATATTAATTTGCAACCCAAGTATCCGTTTATAAAACAAAAAAGTGTTCCCACAGACGTCACATGTGAGAAGTGCCGTACAGATTTTAGTGTTGCACATGGTGGTGCTAGTGATATTGAGAAACATTTACGTTCAGATAAACACAGATTATCCGA
The DNA here is from genome assembly GCA_002778355.1 of Clitarchus hookeri. NCBI lineage: Eukaryota > Metazoa > Arthropoda > Insecta > Phasmatodea > Phasmatidae > Clitarchus > Clitarchus hookeri. The sequence continues at coordinate 169,538 of NQII01006429.1, read as the reverse complement.
TTATGCTGCCGCTTCAAGCTCATCGATACTTAATTTCTTTAAGAAAATCGATTCACCGTCTTCCAAAGATCTCGAAGTTGCCGCTGCAGAAGGTGCTTGGACTTTTCACACTGTGCAAGAAAATCGTAGCTTTCGCTCGAATGATTGTGCTTCTAACCTAATACAGACATGTTTCGAACAAAAATTTAGGTGTGCTCGTACGAAATCTGAGGCTATTTTTGTGAATGTGTTGGCACCTATGGCAACACATGAATTAAAGGAGCACCTGCGTGAAGCTAATTGTATAACCTTATTAACAGATGCTTCAAATCATGGCTCCACGAAATTATTTCCGATCTTAGTCCGCTATATTTTACCACACGAAGGAGTACAAGTCAAGATTTTAGAATTTGAAGAGCAACCAGGAGAAACATCGGATATTATTGTAGATTATTTGACGCAAGTAATAACAAAAAATGAACTAAAACCAAAAATTGTGGCATTTTGTGGAGACAACACAAACTGTAATTTTGGAGGACAAAATAGAAAAGGAGTTAATAATGTTTACGCCAAATTGAACCAGTCTCTTGGAAGGAAACTCATAGGAATTGGATGTGGAGCTCACATAATCCACAATGCGATTAAAACAGCTGCAGATTGTCTTCCTGTTGATTTTGAATGTATTATTGTAAAATGTTATTCATTTTTTTACATTTATAGCGTTCGCGTTGAAGCTCTTAAATAATTCTGTAATGCAGCTGACACAGAATATCAGAAACTTCTAGGCTACAGTAAAACTAGATGGCCCCAGATATATTAAAATCATTTTTTCAGAATGAAAGCTCTGAATTGTGGTTATTTTTTATGCATGCACAGGCAGCTAATTTTCATCAAGCTGTGTTAAAGATCGAGGGAAAAACCGTGTCCGCAATAGAGACCGCGAAGGAAATTAATCGGCTCAAAGACAATTTGACACTGAAACAAAATTCATTCTCATTCACGGCGCTACTCCATACTCACCTCACTTCACCCTCATCGGCTCTCGAGACCTCGATGTTAAGAGCCGCTCAAATCTCTCCACTATCCACTTAAAATATCACACCTGTTCATTTCAGTACTTTACACTTTTAACCTATGTTGAAAACTGCTGGCCGCGTCTTCAAAAAAGGAGAATGTCGTAATGTTACGTCATTCAAAGTGTTAAGTTTCTGAGCCGGGAGCTGTGCAGCCGCTCGTCGCTTTAGCCCGCCAGTTGACGCGGCCGATAGGAAGCTTGGAAGCGGACTAAGCAGAGTCGACGGGATGTTGCTGGTCGGAAACTCCCGGAGATGTTACTCGCACGACGCACGGGGGTGATAACACGTACGTGCCTCTCGGCGCGGAACCAAACGTCGACAAGTCTCCCCGATTCCAGCCTACGTCGCCGAAGACACTTCCGCGGCCCGGCAAGCACGCCCATCTCGCAAGCCGGCGACCTCGAACTGCACGTGTCCGACATCCACGTTCCGAAGTCGATCCCATACATTTCAACCACATCTGTATCGATGCGATACATTGATTCCTTAACATCTAGAACACGAAATCTAAAAAAAGTCATCAAATAATTTTTAGGTGTTTATACCGGAAACGTTTTGAATATAAGTGAATAATAATATCGCATCGGGTTAATGACCCATTGAGGAGACCTCAAAAACACAAATTTACAGCTCATCAATACTCGTGAATAAAAATAACGATCTCTTTATAACAACGGAAATCGAGCTCACTAATGTGGTGTACAAAGATGTACTTCGGCAAAGGTAATTAGCAGCTGCTTGGCGCACACGTGGGCAAAGCCTTGGAGAGAAAACTAGTTCATATAAAATTTCACCGTCCCCTGACGTCATGTCGGATTGTCGTGTATCGTGGTTACTGATGACATTTAAATGTAGAGGAAGAATAAAATATGGTCATTAAAAGAAAATTAGCACCATCTTCATAAGTATTTAATTAAGTTCGAACAAATTACACCTGGTTTCCATTTTTCCAGCCGCGGAGTGCATTAAAAAAAATTTAATTTTTTAAGTATGCCAAATATATTTCTTTGCAAGGTGTTTGTTTCACCTAAATGATATTTTATTGTTAAAATCAAGCGACAGTTCCTCCAAGTGAAGGAAATTTTTTTTCACAAAGCCAAATAGTGTATGCGAACATATAGTTACAATTTACGAACAAAATTGTATGTTTAGTTATGTGCGATGTATTTTGAACAAAGAATTTATTTGCAGCTACCTTAGATTTAGTTGGCGACACTTATCCGGGGAAGGTCGCGATAAACTTGAGCGAAGCGCGCGACGCGGTGCGGAAACCTTGGATCTGATAGCGGCGCTGATACCAGTGATTGATTTAAGAGCGATTGCTCACGAACTCGCGGCAGCGATAGGCAGGCGGCTTACAGTACAAGCTGCGGCTAGACTCACAACAGGAAATCAGTCACTATTCTCACATTCTTCGAAAGCTGATACGGTAATTAAGCTACGAGCGAGTCTGCAATTCGACTTTCTTCCACTGATAAGGAATCGTGATCACGTTTAAGGGTGCAAGTCACCAAAAAGCTCATAATGTTACATTTGCACGAATACTGTTTAAATTGTAGACATTGATTACAAGTTCTGTTTCCTTGCGTAAAAAATTTTTTCACGGAAAATGGTTTGCGTTATGACAAGTCGAAACACACAATTTTGGTATTTTTGGGACGTACAAATAATAATAAAAACTAACGTACATACCGAATTGAAATAATCCACATCAAATTATATCACAAGCTACTTGAAAAGAAATCTTTAAAACCACGCCATGGTGTAATTTCGTTAATTTTTTTAAAATTTCTGAAAATAAGGAAATTTGTTGCTAATTTTTTATGTTTTGTAAAATAAATTTTGCCAAGAATGCTTTAAAATTAATTAAGATGTATGCTTTATGTTATATATCCTTGTTGAATTGTCTGTAAATGTTCTCGTTTATTATATTTCCAGGCCAGAAAACTAAAACTGAGATTTTGACATGCCATGATGCAAAAACTACACTATCCATCTGAACCTTTTTATGCAAGGAAATGTTATTACATGTATTGTCTATCAGTTAAATGGTATTTCCCACAAATATAAAATATTGAATTTGTTTGTAACCACTACCCTTAAGCTCGGCTTTATCTACTATGCAGAAATGCGTCGTTTTTGAGTCATAGTATCAAATAGAGGTATTACTGGAAACTTTCAGTTATAAAAAAATTCACAATTTAATGGTTGTTTAATATTTTTGTATCTAATTGTCACTATGTGTTGTAACCTGCTTGGAAAAACACAGAAAATTATTGATAAAATATAAATATGTTCTTGACATTTTGCAACTAGGAAATAACACACAATGAAAATTAAGCACGCAAATACTAAACAACTCGTATATTTTCAGTAACTACTGTGAAACAGATATTATGACATGGAAAAGAAGAATGGATGCAACATAGGTGAAGTCGAGCCTTTACGGCTCGTCTTGGCTGGAGCATGAGTTGCAGAGATTTGGTATTAAACAAGAGATTCAAAAGCTAATGGATATTTTGTAGTGGTGTATGGACAGGTGAAACATTTAAGAAACTTTCCGTGCCCGAAGACAAGTTCAACATCTTATTTCAACTCAACGGTATATTNGAAAAAATGAGCACTTTTGAAAGTCCTCTCATTTGGAATAATCATCAATAAATACATTTTATTTTAGCCGCAGATGTTAACTTCAGAGTGCGGTGGAATATACACACTGTGTCTATTACTCACATGGCAATATTTATTTAAAATGGTGGTTAAAGGATAAACTATGGCTGAAAGGAAAATGCAACTAGGGCCTCAAAAGTTCTCACTTTACTGTGAACAGCCTATAGTGAATATACCAACCTACAAAATTTTAGTGAAGTTATTCGGTTAAGAAGAACGCACATGAAACATTAATATTAACAATTAATGAGTAATAGTTTCGCGTGTTTTTAAACTTGTAGTCAATTCATTATGATTATTTGAGTTTTTAAAGTGTTTTAGTATATTCAAACTTGAACTACTTATCTTTTTACATGCAACTACAATTTATATCACCCCTAGTTTTTGCACAAACAGCAACAAACGGTATTACTTTGTTGAGTGTCCACTATTATGCTTGAGCTCATGGGTACGGGTCAGTATAGTATAAACATTTCTTGAGGTATATTACAAACACGGCTCTTATAGTTTTACAAACTGTAAAAAAACATTTGTGAAATTACAAAAGATTTCTCACTAAAAATTATAATTTTTTTACAGTGTTATATGTAATAAAATAAATGCATTCTACTTCGGGAACTAGTATAATAAGGTAAGTTTCAGGTGAGTTTTTGAAGTGCATTGTTGCACTTAAAATACACCAACAAAAGGGAAATTTTGTGGTCAATAAACACTAAAAACTCGATATTCATCATTGGAACGGAAAGCAAAACGGCATGGAATCGCTTTATTGTTTCGTTGCCAGATAATGCTCAAAATTGATAACGAAAGAGCTGTCAAATTAATCCTCACGTCAGCCGTCGCAGTGATTTTTCCAACTTAAATGTTCTAGATATATTGTACCTGTGTTGACCTTATAGCCAGGCTTTAGTAACGGGGGTTTAAAATGTAAAATGTTTCCACAATAAAATAATTTTTTTACAGGCACCCTTAAAAGTAGTATAATTCAAGGTTTACTGTACTACACCTGTAAAGAAGTTGGCAACAGTGGATCGGGTCGAGCGGCCCGCTGAACACAAAGAGTAGACGTAGGGTTGATATACGACTATAACATTAAGTCACCTAATTTCCCGTTTTAATCATCTCATAATAAACCAAAATAAGAATGGAAGAAAAATACAAAATAAGGAATCACTAACTTTAATACAAATATGCAAGTATTTGCAATATTTTAAAACATCGAACCAAAAAACCATCGGTTTTCCTGGGAACACAATGATAAAAAATAGATAAATCGAAAATCCTCTTTCTTTTTTACATAGTTTTATCCTCCACAAAAGTAGATTAAGATGATTAATCAATTTTGAACCCACAAGAATATCGGTAAGTTAGTAAAGAAAAAAAAAAAGGCCCTACGCATTTTACTTTGTTTGTCCTTTGGCTGTACAAACACTACTGAAGGTCTGGGAACAAGTATAGTAACTATTTTCGCGCGTGGGTATTTATTATTTTTTATTTACAGATCCCATTTTTTGTAATTGATTTGAGAAAAAGAAATCACGAAGCCAAGAAATCTGCACACCTTTGCAGTCAAAAATGTTGCTACAAACAAGTACTGTAGACTGGACATTTTGTAGCAACTAGCTCATCTCGAAAGTTACGTTTAAATAGAAAATATCTCTTCCGCCGCAGAGGAAGTGCCTCTTGCTTCGGCGCATGCGCACCGTGACTGGCTACGTGACGTAAAGGTACCCTAAGCAAAACGGACTCGCACTCTCAATACGTGTGCTAAAACGCCAACAGACCCAACATTCACGGTGTCTACTGGTTGATAGGTTAAGAATTAAGATATGCACTTGTGTTATAGTCCTACATTCCACACGTTTCCTAAACTTGTCCTTAACGGTGTCAAGATAATTTAAAAAATCAGCACGTGGGCGAGTCTCCCAAAAATTTAACTTTTGGCTCGTGAAATTGTCAACAAAATGATGTCAATATTTATAAGTTTGTCTGCCATTTCCATGTTATTAAAAAGCTAATCTGGTTAAATTAATTAGTGGGCAAGTTGGGTTAATACATATATGTATTCTGCCAGTAGGATAAAAAATTTAATTGGTTTATTTTGTCATTACTGTCCCTGTTAAATAATATTCACTTACGTATGATTAGAAATGTTTTTGTTATGGCTGACATGAACAAATATAAATTACATAATGGAGTGAAGCATATAATACTTAAATAAATTGTTTAAATGGAACATACTAAATTTTGCATGCTAGATAATAAGTAAATTTTTTTCTAAAAATGTTTGTGATGTTCATTTTAATTTTTTTCAAATATCAGACACATTCAATGTTTTCAAGCCAAAAATAATTAATTTGATAAAACAGCTTACGTCACTACAATTTTACACACAATATTCTCTGTAGTGGTCCTCAGGAATCAGCTGATTCCAAGGGGACAGTGATGACTACATGTGGGACAGTAATCACTACATGTGGGACAGTAACCACTACACATGGGACAATAACCACTACACATGGGACAGTAATCACTACATGTGGGACAGTAACCACTATATGTGGGACAGTAATCACTATATGTGGGACAGTAACCACTACATGTGGGACAGTAATCACTACATCTGGGACAGAAATCACCACATGTGGGACAGTAATCACTACATGTGCGACAGAAATCACTAATTGTGGGAAATACATTTCTTTGAACAATCTTTGATACTTTTACTGCATCTTGACTGGGGCTTCAGTATGCACATACTGCTTTGGCACTTTCCATGTTTTTTTCTTGTATTTACCTGCTTCTTACTACCTTTTATGATGATGAATCAGCAGTGTGTATTTTAAGGGTTCCCGTTACAGTCAGTCCACTGCTCAAGTAAAACTGTAGGTCATTAGAACTATCCTGTAAGCTGTCTTCAGGGCTGCTGTGTGGTGTATTTTTTTCTAAAAACTTCATTTCACAGTGTACTTCCTTTTGTATTCTATAGTTTTGAGGGTTGATTTTCCATTCCCTTCTTTTGATACTTCGTTCTCGCTTACCAAGCTGTGCTATCATTTTGACTTTACTATCACCGTTTCTTTTTTTGTAGATTTCTTTTTCTTCCTGTAGAAATTTTTTGTGCAATTCAGTACTGGTTTTTTTTTGTCTGTTTTCGTCTTTCTTCTCTTTCTATTCGTCTTTTTTATCTAACAGACAACGGTATTTTCTTATTCGAGCATTTTTTTACTTTTATGTTTGGCTACTGGTGACATTGGTGTACAACCTTTCACTTGCAAGCTATCCTATGATTGTGCAGCCTCCACATTCGTCTGTGAATCTGTTTCCGTTGAGGCATTGTCATTTCCCCAAGTGCTATGTTTCTGAGTCTGCGCTGAACTTGCTCCACAGTTAACACGTGGGCTTTCTTGAATTGTCACATCTTCCTGACAACCAAGCAGTATTCTGTCATATTTTAGCAATTTGTATTTCTCCATGTGATGTATTGTTCTGTTCTGCAGCAATTTTCTTTATATCTGGGTCTTGCTTTCTCCTTTTTTTTATTGCATGTATGCTTCGTCTTTCACTTTTTGTAACTTCTCTCTCAAAACATCTATTCCAGCTCCAGCAATCCCTTCTTCATAAACTCTGCCAGGAATAGAGTTATTCATGGTGATCACATAAAAGCCGTAATACAAACCATGTTGTGATACAGTAAAGCAACACTAAAGCGTAATCCTAACAACCACTCCTCTTATGTAGAACGAGTTTTCCCCATTTTCAATTCCGCCGAGAGTGGCCGATCCGTTACAACCACCCACGGTAATTAGTTGTCTTCTTTTTATTGCTGGGCCATTCAATGAAACAAGATGCTATTTGCCACTAACGTTCTAATTTGAAAAATACAACTTTACATTTGCCCCAAAGCCAAAACTTCTTCTCATCGCCAGAATTTCCCATAACCAGAATAAGCTTTCTCCCTACCAATTCCGGTTAAGGTGTGCTATACAGTAGTTATGATTCCAGTGAGAACTCCTTATGTCACAGTAAAGTAAATTGCCGTCAATGCTGGCAAAATACAAACAATGAGGTTACGTTAGTTTGGAACTACTGGCTACTGAGTTATAAGTCATTAATTATAAATCCTCTCATTAATTCCAATTAGACTATATAACGATTCCTCAAATATTACTTTCAACTTTGGATTTTAAACATAATGTATGTCAAGCCATTTTATAATGGAATGCATACTCAAAATTTATTTCAAAAATTGGATATTCATCATACGCAGGGACAGGTGTTTTCCGCGAAAAGATTTCTAGACCAGTTGTACTCTAAAACACTTTTACTCATATGCACTTTCGTGGTTGGACGATATTAAATTCACGTGCCTCAAGTGTCTGTCTGCGAATCACGGACGTTCGGTATCAGTGTACTTTGTTACGATTGGCCCAGTCAAATAAGAACATGTCTTCTCACGTAGACACGTACCAATAACCAAAGGAAGTTGTGGTTGTGGACGTAGGATGTTGAAGTCTAGCATGGTCGTAAATATTTTCGCGAAATACATTTGTCCGTAACCATATGTCATTACTGTCCCCATACAGTAATAAATATATGGACAGTACTGATGTGGACAGTAATGACTCATCCCTTTTGTCTTATTCAAGGTTGCATTCTGATAAATACCTAAATATATTGCAACACACAATTTGTTTCTAATTGTTTATATACCAAACGTAACTAAATAGGGGAAGGGCAGTAACTACAAGCACAAAGATCCTCTCCAAGGATTAAAATGCAAGCAATTGTACCAGTGTAGCCAACCCATTAATTCTCCTAGGGAAATTATTGTGCTGACAACATCAAGGGACAGGAATTACATAAAACTCTTGGGACAAACTTTCAGCGTAAATACTACATTCCTGTTGCATGTGTCACTTTCAGTTCACTTACTCTCTGCTTCTTCCGTGTATTTTGCACACATCTCCATATATATATATATATATATATATATATATATATAATTTTTTTTTTGCTCAGGCCTAGTTTTTTTTGTAAGCTTAAATATCAAACAGTAATATGAGAAATATAGTGTGGGACAAGGGACAGTAAGTTAATGACCAAACGGGTGTTTCATTTATGTGTGTTGAAATGTGTTAAGGGTTTTAGGCAAATAACTAGGTGAATATACAACAAAAGAGGTCACTAAATAAGTATAATTGAGCAAAAATCAGGAATAATATTTGGAAAAAATTAATGGCCACGGACAGAAAAGTTAAAGTTACGGGAGAATTGCCCACGTACACACGTTTGTCTTAACACCGAACATCGATAAATCGCAAAAATCTCGAAGTTTCTTACGAAAGAGATTAATTTTAAAAACATAGTTACGGCATGACGTTAAATGAGCACCACCTCACTGGCAAACAAAAATCAAACAACGCGCTGTTACTAAGATGTGTAGGCTTCCGCTATTGACAGAGAATATAAAAACAGTGCCTAAAGAGCCAATAAGGAGTGGCGAACAAAACTGTCTCACGCTGCGCATTTCCATATTGCCGCCTCGCCTTCTACTTGATTGATAGTAATCCCAACATGACATCACCACTTCGAGCAGGTGCGTTTTGCCCTCACTTGTGAGTGAATGTCAGGCTACCTATGTTCGGATTCATCAACTCGTTACCGATTTTTATTTGGAGTTACTCGTGGCATTGTAAAGCCTCCGTTACAAACTGTGGATATTTTTATGACTAAAACATTAAAACAAACATTTAAGGAACTTCAATATTTAAAAACAAACTTTTCAAATGCCATTTATGAAATCCTCTAAATGGCATTATATTAAAAAAAATTACAGTCTTAATACAATCCATAATAATTATTATTACAAGTAATATAAACAAATTTACACGGTTTTTCAGTTTTTAAAGCATTTATCACGACAACTAAACACCACTCATTGCTTCGAAATAATTTAATTGCACATTAACGTGTTAATTTTAAAAGTATCGCCAATACTGCAGTGATCTGGCAGTTTCGTATTTTTTGTCATCCTACAATTTTCGGAATGTACCTATGCAGAAAAAATGTTAGTAAACTGAACTGGAAATTTCTTGTAATAATACAAATGCTAGTACTTTTACAAAACATTTTGTTGTAAACCTGTTGCATTAGTACATGTGTAAAAACCGGATTTGTAGGACTATACAGAAATTCTTGCAGTAATACCGGCACTTGTAAAATTTACATGTTTTAACTTGTAATGGTTCTAAAAACTTTTTTGCAACTAGTTTCCAATTTTTTTTTTGTAATCTTACAAAAAAAAAGTTGTGTGTACTCATTACGAAATACCAAATTATAAAGCATTTCATTATTTTCGTTTACAGAAACATTTTCTGGATAGAATTTACCCATTCAAACACGGATGTAATTTCTGGGCTGCTAAAATAATATGTTATAATATAGTTCGCTATGTCATAGTCTAATTTTAAGTATACTATTTTACCACATTAAAGGTTAAGTTGTGCCAACGTGAGCAGTAACGATGGGCGATTTATATAAACATAGTAAATACAAGGCCGCAAGTATAGTTTATAAAAAATATTCCTAAAAGTGGAACATTTCAATACATAACTTGACAACACATATACCATTTATGCTAAACTGTTTAAGGAAACGCTGCATGTGGACGTACCGGTATTTGAGAGAACCACTCGGCATAGGCAGGATACTAGTGCCAGGTCAACACATACTTCTCACTGCTGGTAAATAATACAATCTTCACAGTTACTTTGCATTGTATTGCGCTGTAGAAATATTAATTTTGTGGTGTGGGTAGTTCTTCTGTTAAAAAAAGTAATCAAATTCGAACTATTTAACAACTATTCGCGTGCTCGTCTATTGTTTATTATAACTTGCAATGAAGAAAAAAACCGTACTATTAACTTAACTGTATTTGTTAGTCTATGGACATGGCTCTGATTGTATAAAGTGAACACAGAACGTCTATGGCGACAGCATACACAGCTTATAGCTCTGTCACAAGACAACAGTTTACGATTATAATAACCTAGTTGAAATATCAGATATGCTTTCCAAAGGACTCGCACTAAGATCTACAGCGCCGAAATTCAACACACTGCCATTTACGCCGCAAAGACCCGTCTAAACATTTTGTTGACAACGCACAGGAGCTTGTAATCTTCAAGAGACCAGTGTCCTCTCGGCCAGACTTTGATTTATATAAGTCTTCAAAGAACTGCTGATTTCTGTATTTTCAATCTCCATATCCATACTTTACAGTGTACATTATTGGTTGGCTGTCGGGCATCGCTGACATTTCGATAACGCATATATAATTGAAGTTCTGCCTGTTTACCACAGAAAAAAAGTCCAATGTCGTTGCAACAAAACAATCACTACCTATTGAGGAATTTCTGTAAAAGTGTGTGTTGTAGTAAAATTATTAATGTTGCGAAAAGTTAATAATGTTATCTATTTACAAAATATATAATTAGTATAATGCAAGTATTTTGTTGCGTTATTAATGATAATAAAGCCTCTAAGTAATGTTAACGCAACCAAATATTTATTTTTATTACGCTAAAAAAAACAGGAAGAACAAAATATTTCGTGTAACTGCGACATTAAAGTATCGTACAACCAACACAAGTGTACACTGACTTGACATAAAATGGTGGTTATTAGTGGATAGCGATAACCCTGCAAAATGAAACTAACTATATTAAAATTTTAAATCATAGTATGAAAACTAAATGTGGCTCAGACCAACTTTCAAGCCTTGCAAAACAATTTACGTGTGACTAATATGCATATATTTATATAGCAAGTGTTTCCGCATAACGGAAGAGCACTGCAGTTTGTCGTTATATTGTGCTGAATACTCACAATATGAAGCTTTTACAGTTATGTTAAAGTAGAACAGTTGGTAGGAGGTTAGGTTTCGTGAAATGGAGAACGCCAAGCACTTGGCGTGGGTTCGATTTCCCTCCCGGCCATTATTACTTTTCTTCGTTGGTTATACTTATTTTTTGTGACAAAATAATCGTACTTAATTTATTTTACATCGGAGTGTTTTTTTTTTTAAGAAAAGAAAATACAAGAAAATTTTTAACAGAAATATTAACATGAATTTAAAACAAAATTTGTTTTGCCGCAACAGAAACACTACCTTAATGTTGACCATACAGTAAGGAGGTAAAGTTTTACAAAAGTACTTGATGTCACTTTTCACCAACAGTATATTACATCAACAGCAACATTAGTTAATGACGGCTCAGAGGTAACAAAAAAAAAATACTGTAGTAGCAACATAAATACTGTTGGCGCAACATTACACTTTCATCTGTGTACTTTTGAGGTAGCCACGTCTAAGTACTTTGAACTATCAGCTGCTCATGTTTCCAGCAAGACCATGTACCAGTTGCAAAGATAACACACCTGTAGAATTGTTTAAAGTAAAGCCATAGAGTAATAAGAATGCAGAGGTGAAGCAGCCACTTACTCCGCGAACTCCAGCTGCACATGCCAAACAAAATGGTGTCACTGGCCAGCAAAATGTCGGAAAGCCGTTCGACAACCAGCGCCCGGTAATTTACTCGCCAGCCGGCAGCCCAGCAAATAGGGATCATTTAGCGGGACGTAGTAGCCGATCAGACACACTGAGCGCACATCAAAGGAACCGCCACTCTATGTAGTGTTTGTGATCTTGTCTACTCTGTGGTATAGCCATCCTCCCAGTGAATCAGCGAATATTGTCCCAGTATCCCGTCTTACATCTTTGATTAGGAGCACCTGATTTTCTTACTGCGTAGCCTAGACTTCAATTACCTACAGGTAGGGGCAGTGATATTTCGCGAAAATATTTCGAGACAAGATACAGTCCAAAGCACTGTAGGATCGTCCAGATTCTTTGATTGGCTAAAAAATGTTCTGGCCCGTGTTAATCGTTTGCGCACGAATCACGAAGGTTCAGTGTCGGAGTTACTTAGTCCTGAGTGGCTTGGTTAAAGACGGACACGGCACCAGCAGCCAATGGCGGTATAACAACAGCTGAGGTGTGTACATAGTATTGAAGTCTACTGTGTGCACCGATTTTTACGCGAAAAGTACCTATAGGCTATTCACGGTAAAGTGAGCACTTTTGAAAGCTCTCTCATTTGGAAAAATTCTCAATAAATATATTTTATTTTAGCCTTAGATGTAAACTTCCCAGTGTGGTCGAATACATACACCGTGTTTATTACTTGCATGGTCATATTTATTAAACAGGTGTTTAAAAGATAAGAAATGACTGAAAGGAAAAAAAGTAAGTAGGGTCTCAAAGGTGCTCACTTTACCTTGAACAGCCTAAACCTAGCTACTGTGAGCGCCACAAGTGCTGGCGGGCTCGCCTCCCTATTAGCTTGGTCCACCGGCACGGCCCAGCTGGAGGTAGCTGACATTAGTGACGGCCCGGCTGTGTACTAACTGTTACAACAATATTGGGCGCGCGTCGGCAAACTCGCAGCTGGTTACGCGGAGGCCAATGTCTTCAGCACGACATCAGACTGCGGCAGGCTGAGCGAGCGGGTACCTCTCTCCTTGCTGGCCGCATCGCGCTCCACGTAAATTCACGCTCCAACATTTGTGGCGCCAGCAGCACACATGTACAGCTTTCCTTCTCTTATTAGCCGCGTGTCTTCGTGACAAGACGCTTCTTTACTTGACTGGGACAATCATAATAAGATATTTTTCTTTGTTACTGAACATACGTTATTAGCGTGGAAACACCCAAGGAGCATTACTAGGGACAGGTGTTTATCGAGAAAATATTTATGGTCATGCTAGACTTCAATATCGTGCATCCTCAACCACAACTTCCTTTTGGTTATTGGCCGCTTGTCTACGTGAGAAGACAAGTTCTTACTTGACCTCGCCAGTCGTAATAAAGTACTCCGAAAGTGAACGTCCGTGCTTCGCGGACAGACACCTGAGGCACGTGACCTTTGAAATCATCCAACCCCGAAAGTGCGTATGAACAAAAGTATTTTGGAGTACAATTGGTCTTGAAATATTTTCGTGAAAAACTCCTGTCCCTAGGCATTACAAATAAAAAATATCCTATCACGTAAGTGAATCCAAGCAAGTGATCTGAAATAAAAAATAGCGTGAAATATTTTTCGCGAAAATCCGGCGTACTTAAATATAATTATACATTTCTTGCAAAACAGTCTGTGCGGGGTATGTTTCAACACCCCTTGAGGAAATTGGCAAATTTTTGGGTTCTTTGTTGTAGTGCGTATGAAATGTTTTTTTCTCTATTACGGAAATTTTAAGCAAACTAAGTTAGGACAGCTAATTACAAAAACAAGGCACAGACAATAATTACCGCAAGACGTTTTCTTGGTAAATATTTGTTTTACAAATACCGTATCTACATTAACTTCTACGACATGTTTTTTTGATACAGTATAATTCTTTGCACGTGTGTCACGGAAAAACATAGTTGAAAAGGCACAATCCTCATTAATATACAATGTTGTAACCCAAAAAGCTAAGGTCGTTTTGCAAGAAATCACCATACTTACAACAAAAAATAAATACATTTTTAAAATAATCATGCAGCGCTTAAAATAATAGCTTTGTCTGCTAATGTAAGACTTCTAACCAAAACATAATAATAAATTCATTCATTCATAACAAGGGCTCTTCAAAACGTTTGACTAGGGTACGACGCACATTACGTTCTACAACTTGAGAATGGTTCAGCAAGAGACGTAGTAGTGTAACACGTCTACGAAAGAACTCAACAATGGCAATCAAGCTACGCCTAACTGATTAAACAAACAACGCAAAGTCGTCTGCTAAGCCCTGCAATCGAGCCGGTTGCGCCCACATGTCCCAGCGCCATTATCCCGTAGTTCCTTGTACGGGCGCCAGGTGAGCTAGCTCTTGTTTGCACGCGCATTTACGTAATTAGCGCTGCGGTGGAGATACCCGTCACATATCTCTATGAAGGAGGTGAAGGCTCGCAGATCCGCATTTGTAGTAGTGCAAAGTGGTTACATAACATTAGTCGCTTTTTTTTTTAAAACCGCAGGGGAAAGACCAGCACGGAAAATTCTCATCTTGCTGCCTGACTTAAATGCAAATGGGTAAATACTCATTCATGTACTGAGTCTCTAATATAAAACAATGCTTCTAAAATTATATCCAGGTTAAGAAAGTAACGAGCGAAACTAAAATACAGCCTAAATACCCTTCATCAGTTTGTGTTTCTACGATCTAACGGATTGTTTATATTACGGTGCTAGGGCACATCTTTCACTCTATTTTCTTATAAAATTGATTATCGCCACGGCACAAGGAAACACAAAAAGGGACAACTCGATCGCAAACAGGTCTTCCACGAATCACTTTAAAACAAGACGAGGAACTGAAAATTTGTTAGCATCATATATGTGCATATACATTTTGCATACAATTTCCAACTCAGTAAGCAGCTCCGTAAGCCAGCATTACGGGTTGTTTACGTTCAAAGATCTACCGGGGACCACATTCAAAATTTATTGTATTAACCGCTTATGCTCAGTATGTACTCACAAAGAAAGTTTTTTTTTTCTAAATATATCTTTAAGTCAATTATATCAATTGAAAACATATTGCTCAAATTGATGCAAAAACGAGTACATTTATAGAACTCGTTTACTGCTTACGAGTAAGTTACCTTTGTTTTATACCATTATTTTCGTACATTTGCGGGATAAATTTTATAGCTGGACATGGAGTTTCTGTAAATCCGAATATATCTGGACATCTTTTGCTGGTATATTTTTGTAACCTTAAGGAAAGAATTACCATTTCGTCTCCATTACTTCCTTCACCATAGTTCT
Source organism: Clitarchus hookeri (assembly GCA_002778355.1). Classification (NCBI taxonomy): domain Eukaryota; kingdom Metazoa; phylum Arthropoda; class Insecta; order Phasmatodea; family Phasmatidae; genus Clitarchus; species Clitarchus hookeri. The sequence goes on along the minus strand of NQII01006429.1, from coordinate 153,937 downwards.
GTATACTTACGGGACCTTCTTCCTAGCACGGCCTGCGACGTTTCCTTCCTCGTTTCTATAAGTATCATAGACAAGTGATGACGTGGACCGATCTTTGCCTTCTTAGCATGTCCCCAACACTGGGACAACAAGAATGCGGAGAAATAAAATAAATGTCGAAATAACGTGACCACCACACCGCGGTGGTGTGATGGTCAGACCACTCGCATCCCACCTAGGCTAACTGGGTTCGATTNTAAACCGCAGGGGAAAGACCAGCACGGAAAATTCTCATCTTGCTGCCTGACTTAAATGCAAATGGGTAAATACTCATTCATGTACTGAGTCTCTAATATAAAACAATGCTTCTAAAATTATATCCAGGTTAAGAAAGTAACGAGCGAAACTAAAATACAGCCTAAATACCCTTCATCAGTTTGTGTTTCTACGATCTAACGGATTGTTTATATTACGGTGCTAGGGCACATCTTTCACTCTATTTTCTTATAAAATTGATTATCGCCACGGCACAAGGAAACACAAAAAGGGACAACNTAGGGCACATCTTTCACTCTATTTTCTTATAAAATTGATTATCGCCACGGCACAAGGAAACACAAAAAGGGACAACGCGATCGCAAACAGGTCATCCACGAATCACTTTAAAACAAGACGAGGAACTGAAAATTTGTTAGCATCATATATGTGCATATACATTTTGCATACAATTTCCAACTCAGTAAGCAGCTCCGTAAGCCAGCATTACGGGTTGTTATGTTCAAAGATCTACCGGGGACCACATTCAAAATTTATTGTATTAACCGCTTATGCTCAGTATGTACTCACAAAGAAAGTTTTTTTTTCTAAATATATCTTTAAGTCAATTATATCAATTGAAAACATATTGCTCAAATTCATGCAAAAACGAGCACATTTATAGAACTCGTTTACTGCTTACGAGTAAGTTACCTTTGTTTTATACCATTATTTTCGTACATTTGCGGAATAAATTTTATAGCTGGACATGGAGTTTCTGTAAATCCGAATATATCTGGACATTTTTTGCTGGTATATTTTTGTAACCTTAAGGAAAGAATTACCATTCCGTCTCCGTTACTTCCTTCACCATAGTTCTTTATACTTACGGGACCTTCTTCCTAGCACGGCCTGCGACGTTTCCTTCCTCGTTTATATAAGTATCATAGACAAGTGATGACGTACACCGATCTTTGCCTTCTTAGCATGTCCCCAACACTGGGACAAGGATGCGGAGAAATAAAATAAATGTCGAAATAACGTGACCACCACACCGCGGTGGTGTGGTGGTCAGACCACTCGCATCCCACCTAGGCTAACTGGGTTTGATTCCCGGCGGGGTTGCTCCCGGATTTTTACACACAGGTATCGTGCCAGACGATGCCACTGGTCAGCGGGTTTTCTCGGGGGTCTTCCGTTTCCCCCACCTTCCCATGCCTGGGCTGCTAGCTACTGACCTTGCTTCAACCTCATCGGTTCTCAAGACCTCGATGTTGAGAGACGCCCAAATCTCTCATCTCCCCTTCCGTTTGTTTAAACTTGATTATACGATAAACCCACACGTTTACGAAAAAAAAAACATATCTACGTAGCTTGATTACACCGCACGTGCGCTTACTTTGTCAAAAGCTGTGTACTAGCATAACAAAGCATTTATTTAAGTAAGCAGTATATTTAACTTAGTCGAAGCCACGTACTTTCGACAGCTGTGTAGGATGAAAAACAGTGCAATGTTGGAGCACGGAGATGGTTAACACGCAGCTGGCATGCGCACTCCACCCCACATCCCCTTCACCTTACCCCAGAGTTACTTAAGAATATTTACTCTGTGTATCTCATAGACTATAAAGATGAGGTAAACCGTTCTTCTTCTTCTGCGCATGTACCCAACATTGACCTATATATGGTTGACGGTAAACTCAGCCCTTTTTAAAATAAACCAACCTGTGAAAAAATCAAAACCTCTATCAACATGTATTTTATCGGACACAGTAACTTGCGTGCTCCCAATTATGTTGGCAGCGAAGCACGAAAAGTAGCCCCATATCTTATCGTCGTATTCAAAAAGTAATTTTTACATTTGTGGTCACCGAATTGATGAAAAATATGTTTTGTCCATTTTACGCAAATGAAAACAATAATTGGCTTTTTTTTTTTTTTTTTTTTTTTTACATATTTACACACTTTAACAATTTCACAGATTTTGAGTTATAATTGTTTGGCGCATGAATTAAGTGAGAGGGTCGGTGGTGACAATGCTTATTTTACATATGGTGAAAGGATACAAAATTGGCACAGAAGTAGAACATAGGCAGGGCTTTCAAAAATGCTCAGTTAACAGTGAACAAGCCTATACCTCAAAATCACACAACTGTCAAAGTCACATGTTCAACAGTATTAAACGTGATTGCAAATATCTTAATTTTCAAAGACAAGCACATTTATATAAATAAAATACTTTAACCAATTTGAATTTAATCAAACTGCCTTACAAATGGGTTAGAGGGAGTATACAAACATTTGAAAGTACTTGTTTACCAAACAGTTTTCTAGCCTGAATTCCTATCCACGTCTGTTGTGACAGTCGTGTTGGCAGAAAAGCAGTCCAATGTCGGGACGCGGAGTGGCTGCTGCGCTACTTGGGCGCGCACTCTCCCCCGCTCTTCTTCTACGAACATAATAGTCTTAATGACTTGGATAGCGCCGAGCAAGACATGTGTGATGAAGATAAAACGTCAGACTGACAAGGAGCGTTTACGGAAACTAGAAAACTGGCAGTGTGACGAGGTTAACTCGATCACTGTTGACGACGGTATAAAAAACAGCAGGAATACTTGCTCAATTACGTCCTTGATAACGATAACGACGAATATTTGCGACGAATGAATGGTGGTTAAACGTTCAGAGCATGCAATAATTATCGCATAACTTTATTTACGTCTATTGGCAGTTGTGCCAACATAAAAACTTAAAAAAATACCTATTGGGTTTTCATAAAAAAATTAAAACTATATATTGTACCGAAATAACATGTCATATTATTTAGGTTTTTCGCACTATTTCCTTTTTTTTTTTTCTTGTTTGATAGAGATTATTTACTCTGGAATGAAACAGGGTTAACATAGAGTTGATCGAGGAAGAGAATGAGTTTGTTTTTGAATGGCTGTAAACTCTATCTACTATATCTAAATCTTCGAACGGGCACATTAATTTCTTCACGCCGATCGAGCTAACCTGACAAGTTATCGTGAGCTTCTAAGGACAGTGGTTGGGTGGATCACGAAGAACGTAGCTAGACGGAAAGGAAGATAAAAGACAACAGATCCACGGGAAAAGGAAGTATGAAAGACAGGAGTAGTTTTTTTTAATTGCGTTCAATAGAACCCAAACCGAGCACACCAGCTCGACAATATAGATGACGTCAAATACAAAAACTAATACACATACAAATTACAAATATATATGATTAAATAAGTGCCGAAACAACTGGATGAACGTTGCAAATGACTGAACTTCTTGTAAATACCAGGACAATGCCCACGTTAGTTGCAAAAGAGATAACAATGAAAACTGGCTCAGAGATACTACTTACATTCTGAAGAATATATAATTTATATTAATAATTTAATCACCCAGTGGCCTGTTCATACTTTACAAAGAACACTTCAGCAGTACGTTCTACAGCTCAAAACTAATTAAATTACAAAAAGAATATAAATGAAATTTTATATCAGGATTTTGTANCTTTTCAAAACTAATTAAATTACAAAAAGAATATAAATGAAATTTTATATCAGGATTTTGTAGTTATGCATAACAATAACAATTGAAGGGGCAAGTGGATGAAGGTGTTATGTGATATATTTCCGAAAATANACAATTGAAGGGGCAAGTGGATGAAGGTGTTATGTGATATATTTCCGAAAATATAACTATGTCCGTGGATGAGGGTGTTATAATGCATTATATCGAATGGTCAAGTCGTCACCCTTCAACTTCAAAAATACCCGAATAACGAGTTGATGAAGGTGTTGTGTACATGTAAGCAATGGATTACAAAATTGGATAAAGGTGTCATGTGCCCATAGCACCTCCACCCACAGGTATCTGCTTAAATATAGTGGCTTAGCACCTTTATTCAGTAACAGATATTAGAATATTATTATTGCGCATGTGCTATTGTCTCTGTGATGTTGGTGCTGTTTGTTCTTTGTTACTGATTTTAAAACTGATATATTAAAATGCTGCCCAGAGAAAATTCCCTAGTGAATTTAGCAAAACAACAGGCTGCTAATCCTACTCAAGTTAATACACAATATGATATAGAAGAAACTAGAAATGCAGATTCTAACCTAAAAATTTGTTGTGACATGGATGCAGATGGTATAAGAAGACAAGAAAGTAATGATCAGATTACAAGTAAGTGCATCTAATTAATTGAGATACAGTAGAAAATCAAAGCAAATTTTTTTAGTGGGCCTATGCATTGTTGGTTGTCTTAGTCCATTCTCTTGTTTATAGATCTGNGAAAATCAAAGCAAATTTTTTTAGTGGGCCTATGCATTGTTGGTTGTCTTAGTCCATTCTCTTGTTTATAGATCTGGTCAAATTATAATAAATAGGTGTGTTGAAAATTGTGGTAATAAACTACTCTCCTTATAAACTTTATCTGCAATAAAAAACAGAGTTTAAAATCAAATTTACGTTTGCAGATAGACTTATGCTTAACATTGCCTTCAGTTCATCTCTTTTTAGGTTCGGGCAGACTATGATATCATAGGTGTATTTAGTGAACCCATTGCAATCATATACACGCTATCCTANGAAAATCAAAGCAAATTTTTTTAGTGGGCCTATGCATTGTTGGTTGTCTTAGTCCATTCTCTTGTTTATAGATCTGTTCAAATTATAATAAATAGGTGTGTTGAAAACTGTGGTAATAAACTACTCTCCTTATAAACTTTATCTGCAATAAAAAACAGAGTTTAAAATCAAATTTACGTTTGCAGATAGACTTATGCTTAACATTGCCTTCAGTTCATCTGTTTTTAGGTTCGGGCAGACTATGATATCATAGGTGTATTTAGTGAACCCATTGCAATCATATACACGCTATCCTATATGTAACAGCTGTATGTCTGTATTCTATTTCAGACGTAAATAAGGTGGACGATGGCAGCAATGAGTTTAATACATCATCTGAACATAGTACCGAGTACCGAAGACCTATTCAGCGATGGAACATGTTCCTGATGAAGACGAATTGTACAGTTCATCACAAGAATGTCAGACTGAAGCGGTTCTCAATGTCAGGGATGATGCTAATTTCGAGTGTGCACGGGCTGTTCAAATGGAAATCCCTGACAATGAAGAGCATCCTAGGGTACAGATCCATGATCTGGTAAAGAGAAACGCATTTTTTTTCCTCTGAAAGTGAAAACTAATATAAAAAGGCAATGAAACTGTAATGGGTAGAAAAGACGTAAAACAGCAACAAAAAGAGCACGAGGAGAAAGCTATGTATCACAAAAAGGGAAACATTTCCTGCAAAACACGTTAGCTTAGGACTTCTGCGTCATGAAGAGTTCAGAGTTAAACGCAGACTAAAATGCAGTTACCGATTTAACAAGGAACATAGAAGTGACATTTTTAACAGTTTTATTATTGAGATGTATATGGTAAAATGTCCTTAATTTTTAAAAGCATAACAATGGAGGAAGTGAAAAGTTCGAGGAAAGTTGCGGCCAAACACAAGAGTGCTTCTCTCCGGTAGTTTGTAACTTGCGACCGAAAGCAAATAAAAGTCTGTAAAAGAGCTTTCTGTCATTTGCATCAAATTGGCAGGAAAACAGTTGATGAAATAAAATCTCACATAAGAAAGTGATTGTCTGCAGCACCTCCTGATGAACGTTGGCGTCATGAAAACAGGCCACATAGAAATGGAAAAATGTGTATCTAATTACTTTATCGAACACATAAAGGAGTTCCCCGCTGAATCTTCACATTATTCAAGAAATGTAAATCTCCACAAGAAATATCTATTACCTCTTTGGAATATTTATAAAATGCACAAATTGTACTTGAAGTGTGAGGCAAGCCACCTACCGGAAAATATTTAAAGTGAAAAGATGCTCGTATTCAAAAATATTTCGAACTTAATTTAATCTTTAATTTGGACATCCTAGAAGCGACATATGCAGCTTGTGTGATGCTGGACAAGTTAATGACTTACATCAAGAAAATTATCATGCTCATTTGATCTACAGAAAAGTGATAAGGTGCAGTCAGGTGTATGTTATTTAACAGTGGACTTGCAGGAAAAGCAGCATTTTTCACCTGGAGAGAAGATGTTGCTAATAGAGGTAGCAATGAAGTGTGTTCTGAAACTGTAGCCGAACATTTAGACTACAGCTCATTGGTTGTGTGTGACAACAAAGCAAGTGTTGTGTCGACTTAAGTACAGCACGCGTAATAAAATGTCTTGTTTGCAACAACTGAAACCGTAAATTAAAGTGGATTTGAAAGGTCCATTATGGTTTCAGTAAATTTGTAAAGTAGTTATGTATGTAATAATGTATTAATTGTATATTAAATATTAACAGATGTTGCAAGAAGATATAAATAATCACATAAGGGTAAGTATATCGCCACCTTAAGGAGAACCTCCCTCCGCCATCTTGGATTATTAGTTTTTCTAGCTTGTTTATGACGAGTTAATAGCATAGGACAAAATACAGCCAGAAATAAGCCCGCTCTGGTTTCAGAAATTCTGAAAAGTAGTTCTGTATGTCACTATACGTTTGAATTTTAATATTAAATATTTACAGTAAGTTATAACAATGTGTTAATAAACACAATATGGCAAGTATACCAGCAAAGTAGGGCTGTTTAATAATATAAATAAATTTTTTTTTTTCCTAGATTTTGAGGATTTTTTTTTGTTTAATGTCACGATATTGAAGATAACTTGATTAAAATACCAAGTCATCTGAAAAATTACACTTATTATCTTTTCTTAGCGCAAATATAAGAATATCCACTTAAAATACAGATTCCTACAACTTAAAAAAAGTTATTTTAAAACTAAATTTGGTTTACACCTCAGGTGTTTGTTGAAGTCAGAGGAGTGGAATTTTACAATTTCTATGATATTCCACACTTATTTTCCGCGCGTAACAGTTTACTTCTGGTTATTTTTTGCTTTAAATTGTATTTCAAAATTTTAAAAGTGAAATACGGACGAACCGTGAAACAAGTATCCAAGTAATATATTTTATACCATTCTAATAACGCGAACGGTTATTTTGATATGCATCCTGACGTACTGATTTGCTTCAATTTTGAGATGTGTGTTAACAAAATTTTTAATAATTTAAAACCCCCTGTCACTCGTTCTACTCATATTTTAACATGTATATTTATGGATATCCGCACATGCTAGATTTCAATACCCCACGATCGTTCCAGCAGTTTTATTTTCTTTGCGAGAATGCACTTTTCTACCTCACTGGCCAATCAAAATAACTTTAATACGGTGCGTCTGTGATACGCACGCAGATACACAAGATGCGTGACGCAGAAACCATCCAATCACGAACAATAGATCCCATATAAAGCGTTGTGAAATATAACTGGTCGTGCATTTTTTTCACGAAAATCGGGTGTCACCATTTACTATCCTTCGTTGTCATACATTTTCGAGACTGTTACTTCATGTCACATCGACAAAGGATATCATGAGCTTAACATATATAGAGTCATTTTAAGTTCTTGAACGTCCTTAAATGGCCCGCCTACTCGGAGCTGTTTTCCNGAATTTTTTTCACGAAAATCGGGTGTCACCATTTACTATCCTTCGTTGTCATACATTTTCGAGACTGTTACTTCATGTCACATCGACAAAGGATATAATGAGCTTAACATATATAGAGTCATTTTAAGTTCTTGAACGTCCTTAAATGGCCCGCCTACTCGGAGCTGTTTTCCACGTTTGAGGCCAGAAGTGCAGGAGCGATAAGGGCGACATTCCTACGCGCATCGATTGCGCCATCGCCACTATGCGCCGCAGGGCTCAGAGCTGGCGTGCAAATGTTCTTGTCGTGCTGCGTGCAGCTATGGCACTTTAAACGGCGACCTTTTCATTTGATAGGTGGGAATTTTTTAGCGTGGTTCAACGCAACTCGCTCAGGTACTTTCCAACCGGAATATTTTGAGTTGCAGCGGTCTGAAAAAAAAACAGTTTTTTAGATATGTTCGAGTGCTCCGAAATGGTGTTTCTAATGTGAGCAGTGCCTGGAAAGTAATTGACAGGCATCGGCGAAAGTGTTATGTTCTTTTCATGTATCAGCACATTAGGCGCACGTTTGACATTTTCGCGGGAAAACGTGTATTTCAAACACACTGCAGCACCAGTTCAAGCGAAAAGTAGGCGGGCCCCTTAATCAGTTAAATGAGGTCACCGGATTTCAATGATTCCAGTAGGCTAATTTTGTTTATAATCAAATTTCGTTGAGCTGGAGGAAAGTAGTAGCTCATTGTCTTTCAGCAAGAGTATTTCTCCAAAAAAAAAAAACAGTCCACTCTGCGTTAGTTTAGCACGTTGTGTAACAAAACAAAAGTCTATATTTTAAACAAGATTACGGCATGTTGGGTAATGTTATTGCCGATTCAAAGAGGACGTGATGAAACGGCGTCGGCCATGAGGAAATGCTTCCCGCCAGTGCGCGAGTTGCGTCGTGACTGATCGCTGCTTCCGAGTCAATAGCTACGTGCCCCCTGGCCTTGC
>NQII01006429.1:133729-144974 GCA_002778355.1 Clitarchus hookeri | reverse complement strand
GGGGGGGGGGGGCAATGGCGATTGGCTGATACCGGGGAAGTCTCGTCCGTGCTCCCAGTGTGCACGGCTTCGACACAACTGCTACGCCAGTTTGCACGGAAACAGGGTTATAGCGAATGCACGGCTACTTCGCACTTTTCTCGAGCCCTGCTAAAGTTCTTCTATACAGGACATCCCTTCGCTACGTGCATACGAGCTTTGTCTAGAAAGTTACACCAAAGGGACAATTCACCGCATTCGTGCACTCCCAATGTAATCATATTTTCCATAATAATTATTACTTGCTGGGAATTATATACCAACCCGCCGATTTTCTCAAAGATTAATTTAAATTAATTACATATATATAAAGGCAGTGATATTTCGCGAAAAGATTTTGAGACAATATACAGTACAAAGCAATGCAGCTCCTTTGATTGGCTAAAAAATGTTCTGGCCTGTGTTATCCGTTTGCGCACGAATCACGAAGGTTCAGTTTCGGAGATACTTAGTCCTGAGTGGCTTGGTCAAAGCCGGACACGGCACCAGCAGCCACTGGAGGTATAACAACAGCTGAGGTGTGTATGTAGTATTGAAGTCTACTGTGTGCTCCAATTTTTACGCAAAAAGTCACTGGCCCTACATATATAATATTATAATTTATAAATAAAATTGAATTTTAACTAAAAAATAAGGTACTTTTATGCTAACAAGTTTAAAACGATTGTGATACGTGTCATATTGAGGAAATAACCATGCACGTCGCGTCACTCATGGGGTGATTTTTCAAAGGTTTGATTCAAAAAAGTGCGAAGAAACCGCGAATATACTATAGCAGATGCTCAGGGTAAACCAGGAGGAAATTCACTCTGGGAAAGGAGGGCATTTCACACTCTCAATTCGAATCAGTGTAAAATCACTGATTCTCAGCAAAATTAAATTACTCGAATCAGCGTAAATGGCTCCACTTAGGATAGGTGGAAAACCACTGGTTTTACCAGTGAAACAATTTCAGTGGTTAAATAAGTGACAGCCAACTGAGAGCGGTGAATTAAACATTGTTTTTATTGAATCCAGAGAAATCATTACGAGAAATAAACATATGCCCGATAGTCACTCTTTATATTGTGTGACTTAACGTAATGCAATAAGAGTAAAAACAAAAATTCGCAGTTTTCAGTATTTTAACACACAGTGGCCCGCTTCAGACCATTACGTTACCGTTCCAGCTAACTAGTCTAGTTAACCGCAAGGGAGAAAATATATTTATTATTTATATATAATAAATATGTCACTTTAAATTGTATGCCATTTATTTTCGTTCTTACTTTTTAGTTTGATCGCTAACATCAGGATTGTTAAAATAAATNACACAGTGGCCCGCTTCAGACCATTACGTTACCGTTCCAGCTAACTAGTCTAGTTAACCGCAAGGGAGAAAATATATTTATTATTTATATATAATAAATATGTCANCCATTACGTTACCGTTCCAGCTAACTAGTCTAGTTAACCGCAAGGGAGAAAATATAAATATTATTTATATATAATAAATATGTCGCTTTAAATTGTATGCCATTTATTTTCGTTCTTACTTTTTAGTTTGATCGCTAACATCAGGATTGTTAAAATAAATAGTACGCATGACTTCATTCACTTCACAATATTTAATGCAGTTTAAACATTCAAACTGAGCAAAATTATGATTACGTGAAAACGAAATGAAAGACGTAGTAACGAAATGAAACACTGAATGTTCATGTTGCCTAGTACAATGTTATTATAAACCAATCTCGAATTAATACAATTATATACGTTATGGGTTTTACTAGTTTATGCGATGTTATTTCATTTTAGACATCTTGTTTAACTGATTCATCAGTCAATAAACCAGTAATTGAAAAACCGCTAGTTAAATGGTCGATGAATCAGTGAAAATTGCCACTAAATCAATCAGTGAAGAAAACCTGTCATTTTTCACTATTTAATCAGTTAAACTGACTGAAGTGACTGTTTAATAAGTCAGGTGCTCTTAATTGATTAAAACAGAGAAATTCTCACTGATTGAGATTTAGAGTGTATTAAGCTTTTCAAGAAAGCAATACTTTTTTCTGGATTTCGAGTATCTATATTTTATGGTATCATGATGTGGTTAGAGTACCGAGTGTTTCACGAATTCATTTCGTGGCGAGGTATATTCGAAACAATAGTTTTTGTTTTCTCCANTGGTTAGAGTACCGAGTGTTTCACGAATTCATTTCGTGGCGAGGTATATTCGAAACAATAGTTTTTGTTTTCTCCAGCTATTGTGATTGGATGGCAGTTGTTCAGACATACCCCGTTTAACTGTGAGCCAGTAGTAAGCAGAAGCAGGAAGCAGTAGTGTGGGTGAGTTTTGAACAGTGCTGTACAAAGATCTCACCTGAAAGCAGCAACACAATAAGCAAACGTTATTGTCTCGAGTGTATAGAGAAGTGTTAGGTCTGGCCAGCTGCCAGATAAATCCGTGAAATATCCCGGGCTCTAATTATCGTCTATACCTAGGAGCGTTTGTTTCTCGCGAAAATATTCCTCGGCTAGTTGTACTCTGATACACTGTGGCCCATATCCGCTTTTACGATTGGATAATTTCCACTTTTAGGCATCTTAAGCGTCTTCCCGCCAATCACGGACTTTCAGTAGAGTAGTACCAAAATTCTGATTGGCCTAATCAGTATTATCACAGAGACACGAGGCCTATAACGGAAGAAGTTGCAGATGTGCACACAGCATACTGAAGTCTACTTTGCACGGAAATCTTTTCGCGAAAAACAGGACCTATTAGGGCCACCTGTTTTTTCGCGAAAAGATTTATGTACAGATTAGATTTCGACTTCTTACGTGTAGGTTTGCAAATCTCTCTTCGCTATTGACTGAGTGTCTGTGTAAGAAGACACTTTCTACTCGACTGGGCCAATCAGAAAAATAGTTACCCCGACATTGGGCGTCGGTGATTGGCTGGCAGATACCTAAGACGCGTGAGAGATAACATTATCCAATAGCGATATTGGTTCAAAACTAACGTTGTTTGGAATACAGCTAGACGTGGAATCTTTTCGCGTAAAACAGGCGGACCTATTAAATAGAATATCCAAAAATTAGAAAAATAATATTATTTTCTTAGCGAAATTATCAGAATTTTAACTTGAAATGTTGCTTCAAACCAGTTTCAAGAATTTATTTTAACACTCAGTTTCGTTTCAAGTAGAGTGTTATTGGAGTTACACGAGTGGCGTGGTGCAATGTCTTTGAAATCNTTTTAACACTCAGTTTCGTTTCAAGTAGAGTGTTATTGGAGTTACACGAGTGGCGTGGTGCAATGTCTTTGAAATCTGACATCTCGTCACCTCCAGTGAGGTTTTAACTCTATCTTGTCTTTAAATTTTATCTCAGAAGTTAAAATTAGAATACGAGAGTACCGCATAATAAATTTGCAACAAATATGTTCATGATATTCTAATAATATGCACAACGACTTTGAGCTGTATCCTGACGTACAAGTTTTATAAATTTTGATATTTGCACGAAAATGTTTAATGTAAAATGATAAAAATGTATGAAATACTTCTAGCATCTTGAACTCCCTTAAAAAGGAGGACAATGCAATTCTGTTAGCGCCGCAAATAATTTCTACTGGACAACCAAACTTTTTTTGCATGTAGCTAGAAAATGTCGAAAAAAAAAAAATTTATTCACAAAGTTATTCCTCTTTAAGCCAACAATTTCCAAAAGTTTATTTAATAACATCAAATATGTTCCCATTACTAGGCAACATGAAATATGAAAAGCTAGGTACAAGGAAACATAATTGTATGATTATAGTTGTTTGTGAATCTAAATGAGGAATTTAAATTAAATCGTTAACAAGAGAACTTACAAATGTGTTATGCCATTAACAAAATGCGCATTGACAACACAGCTATAGCAAGTGTAGTTGCAAAAAAGTCATATTATCAGAATAACTAGTGGGCCAATACAACCTTTTAGGTAAAAAAGGCAGGACATTTATACCATTATAAAAAATTCGGCCGGACGCAAAGTAATGNACCAATACAACCTTTTAGGTAAAAAAGGCAGGACATTTATACCATTATAAAAAATTCGGCCGGACGCAAAGTAATGCTTGGAAAGAGGACATGTCATCCTTTTGCCGGAAGTGTGGTAACCCTACATGGAAATGCTACAAACGTTACCAACCGCGGTTCAAGAAATATGGAATCGCAGTCAACCCGTTGTCTTATAGTAACACGTGAACGAGAAACACGTGTATGGTTTGAACAGTAAACAGCAAAGGAACAAATTTCAATAGTAATTTATATTAGCGTGGAAGCTGCTAATAGATGAGAAAATACGTTCATTAACTAATATTGCCGAGAACAACGGGCGTATCGTGCGAAATTCAACGGTCCCACAGCGTAAACAAGAGTTAAACACGAAAGAAAAGAAACTGTGACTTTAAAATGTCTGCATCCTTGAGATAACTAACGCCAGTCCAAAATGTGAGCAAGACTCATATTTGCGTTAAATATAGAAGCGTAAGTTATTTTGACAAACAAATTATATTTTATTGCAATTTATTGTTAGTAACGACAGCCACTTGTGTAGCCCCNCCGCTCGTAATACAAGTTCAAATTGGTGCCAAATGTAGTCCTTCGATCTAGCCACTATACATATCTACGACGTGTTACCGCAAACACATTTTTTTTTCTTTCAGTTTTATGTAATTAATTTCGTTTCACGGGGAAATCACTGAAGGTTTCTTCTCAAAGCCATGCTACATACAAACAAGACTTACCCAATTTTAGGAAGGCGTGATCTCTGCGACTATGTCAGATTTTAACCAAAATTTGTACACATGCAGCACTCGATGGCGGTAACATTAAATTAATCGACTGTCTCAAATATTGTTCACAATCAAGTCGTATTACCTTCACTTGGGAAGATATTACTAAAGAAATATTTTTTTGGTTTTGTTAATACGAATTATCTGAGGAACTCCAAACTGATTCCTTTTGATTTTGATATGCAAACAAGGCTCTTAAATGACATGACACTGGGAGCTTTTGCACATTCGTGGACACCCCTGCGAAGGCCGACTCATAAGTAAGCTGATGCGTCTGCCCCTGCCGATCTTTCCAGGCCTTGAACTGTCGTTTCATTGAACTGCCCGTTCACGAATGGGCATAGAAATTTCAAATCAAATTACACCTATTAAGCCTGGTGAAATAACGACTGTGTGATGCATGCGGTGATGTCGACATCCATGACTATGCTCTATGGAAGCGCCTGAAAGACGCGAAACCTGTGAAGCTGGCTGCAGAGAGAACTCAGAAGCAAAATACATTTGTGCTTTGAAGATCAACTATGGGAAACCAAGTTGCGCATGAAGTCTGCCAATAACTACACAAGAGGTCTAGCAAGAGACTTGGGGGGCCAGTGGAGAGGGCTACAAGACAGGGTAGGTTCCTATAAGTCATGCAGTCCCGCTCGGACAAACACTTGTTATGTGTCAGGACATATCTGTAGCAAGGAGGATTTCGCCGGTTCGAAAACATGTAGGATAGACTCCACAGTCCCGTAAACACTTGAATTACAGGCATATGCTCATTTGTAACTGCCAAAGCGAGTAGCAAATTTTACCCCAGGTCAGAAAGCACGAGATTCTGTTCTTGTTTTATTAAGAAAGGATGAAAACAATTTACGTGGCAATACGATTGCTGCTCGTTTGGAAGTGTATTTTGTTACTAAGCAAGTATTTACGAATTATAAAATAAAACTATTGGTTTAAATATCGATGAACATGCTTTTCGTGCAATTCAATATGCACAGACTATAAAAGTCTCCGTCTCAAGCTCGAGTGAACGAGAAAAATGAAAGAACGTCNTCGTGCAATTCAATATGCACAGACTATAAAAGTCTCCGTCTCAAGCTCGAGTGAACGAGAAAAATGAAAGAACGTCCCAGGTCGTATCTCAAGACGTGACAATGAACACCACACAGTGACAATGATACCCCGTTCATTCGACTGACTCTCGAGCCTGTAACAGCCTCTTGACTGACTCTCAGTGAATTGTTATTTCACCGACAGACGAATTCGGTTTTTAAGTGTGGGGTCGAACTTGGGAAAATAATCCTCAAAAGAATCGCGATGTCAGTCGGACGACACCCATTTCCCAAGCATCGCACAGCCAGCCGAAGGTCAAGTGGGGTACGAAATAAGATAATAGGATGGAGCGATAGTGGAATGCACTTGTGTGTTTGGGGGGAATACGTAAATTCGGAATTGGATCAACAGGGAGGCAAGCTGGCAGCGCCAAGGCCAAGGTGCGAGACCAGCTTAGCAACAACACGACCTCACACATCCTATATAGTGGTTAGCGGTTTCATTTCAGCGCTATTAGCACCAACCTCTGAAAAAAAAAATCTCTGTTGGCAACTGCGTATAACTTGAAGTTTACACTGACTGCCATGCATATAGTAATATTGGTAGTAAATCAGGTAAAATAGTTATACGATGTTAGGTATAGGCTGTTCACGATTAACTTAACGTTTTTAAAAACAACCTTTCAAAAATGTCACTGACCTACCTGCATATACATCGTGACGGGCACACTGAATGGCATGCATCCTGGAAAGTTGGTAACCGTGGAGAGAAAGTAGTTCCATGCCTAAACGTTGAGCTAAAGAAGTTGGGTAAACATTTGCGAATACTGAAATTATTTTCTTTCTGTGTTTTTAATGAATAACAGTGTAAATATATGAAAATTTGTAAAAAAAATCTTATAAACTAATAAAAGTGTTATTAAAATTTAAATTATAAAATCTATGGAAAGTAAAGGAATAATTGACGTAATAGTACCGTATTTTTGTAACTACTTTTTCTGAATATTTAGACATGTGCAAGGTTACTAGTAACTAGTATNGACGTAATAGTACCGTATTTTTGTAACTACTTTTTCTGAATATTTAGACATGTGCAAGGTTACTAGTAACTAGTATAACGGCAATGCCGATTTTTACATGAAGCGAAAGGATGCGTAATGGGCAGCAAAAAGTAGNTATAAAATCTATGGAAAGTAAAGGAATAATTGACGTAATAGTACCGTATTTTTGTAACTACTTTTTCTGAATATTTAGACATGTGCAAGGTTACTAGTAACTAGTATTACGGCAATGCCGATTTTTACATGAAGCGAAAGGATGCGTAATGGGCAGCAAAAAGTAGTTTTTTTTTTTTCAAAACTGCTTAGTCAACAGCTGAGGAGCTGTGTACATGTACGAAACGTGCGCTCGCTGTTTCCTGTGTTTTCTTGTTATGTCACGCAGCTGCAAGACGCTTTGCAATGCCATAACAGCGTTCTCGATGCCGTTACGGTGTCGTAACCTCGGATGCGGCATCCTCAGCGAAACTACAGGACGTGCACGGCGCGAGTTTAGAATCACCGCACGTCCTTACCGGAGTCGCGGGGGCGTGACGTCTTATTACAGTGCGTACGTTTCCACGCACTTTCACCTTTACGTTCCGCAAATTAATTTCGATCCGATGCTAACGTGTTATCCGTAATAAAATTACCGAGGATGTTACGTATAGGCCGTTCACGATTAACTGAACGTTTAAAAAAAAAAACCTTTCAAAAATGTCACTGACCTACCTGCATATACATTGTGACGGGCACACTGACTGGCATGCATCCTGGAAAGTTGGTAACCGTGGAGAGAAAGTAGTTCCGTGCCTTAACGATGAGCTAAAGATGTTGGGTAAATATTTGCGAATACTGAAATTATTTTCTTTCTGTATTTTTAATGAATAACAGTGTAAATATATAAAAATTTGTAAAAAAAAATTTTCCATTTATCATAATTTTACAGTTTCAGTTAGCCAACGCATGAATTAAGTGATCGGGTAATTAGCAACGTTAGTTTTACATGTGGCGTAAGAATACACAAAGAGCATACAAGTAGATATTACGCACGGCTTTCAAAAGTGCTCAGTTAACCGTGAACAGTCTACACACAAGTGTGTACACATCGCAGAGGAAGGTTATTTTTTGGCCAGTACTGTACACTGCGAGGCTCAGTGCTCAATGAACATGCCCGCGAGTAACTGATTCGTAAATCTTGCTACTGCTCGAAGTTGTGAATGTTTCATATCATTATAGCGCAACACAAAACCTACCAGTATATTTGTTGTGATCACGATACAAGTGATGTATCAGCTGAAGTACAGCAAACATGAAATATTTCTTATTTGCAGCACATGAAAAAAGAAATTAAAGTCGGTATGAAATGGTTTAGAAGGAAAAAATCTTAACAAAAACTTATTAAATGGGTTTTTCTGTAATAATTTGGGTCTTAAATGTTTAACTAACTCTCCACAAAGGCATACGCTAGGTTCCTGGCTGATGAGAAGGGGGGAGGGGATATCGGGGCAATAGCCTCCCCGAGGGAGCCACGGTAGTGTAGTGGTTAGACTACATGCCTCCCACCTAGGCTAACCGGGTTCGGTTACCGGCGGGATAGCTCCCGGATTTTCGCATTTCGGAATCGTGCTGAACGATGCTACTGGTCGGTGGGTTTCCTCGGGGATATCCCGTTTTTCCCGCCAACAAATAATTATTTTGTTGTTTTAGTATGTTAAAAAATTATTTTGTGTAAGCAAACATATCGTTTTAATTTATCAACAAAATTATATAGTTAGTTACGTGCGATATATTTTGAACAAAGAATTTGTTTGCAGCGACCAAGGATTTTGTTGGCGACATTAATCCGTTTGGTTGATTTTCCCCCTTTTTTTTTCTGCGGGTTCAAACCAATCGTTTATGCTTTAGTTACAAGTCCGTGCACGAGGTTGTATTGAGAATGTTTGATGAAATAACTGAGAAAAAAGTTTGCAAGATATGGTTTCCCTGAGGTAATAGCCAACAAAATAATTGTTTCTATAGTGTCAAAAATATATTTAGTTGCCCAAACCAAATATTTTGCTGAGTAGACAAAACTTGAAACGTAAAAAAATTAATTTTCTTCACCTAACCAAATACACGTTTGCATAACCAATGCCTCTCTCTTAGAAGAAAATAAATTAGGTTGTCAAAAAAAAAATTGTGTTGAATCAATTGTATACATTTGATCGGTCCCTCGTTTGATTGCCTTCTTGGAGCCACTCGGTAGCAACTCTCGACGTGTGGGGTGTCGCATTGTCCTGCTGGAATTGTCCACGTCCATCGGAATGCACAATGGACATGACTGGGTGCCGTGATCGGACACGATGCTTACGTATCTGTCACCTGTCAGAGTTGTATCTAAATGTATCAGGGGTCCCACTTCATGGCAACTGCACAGAGCCTCCACCAGCTTGAACAATCCCCTGTTGACATGCAGGGTCCATGGATTCATGAGGATGTCTCCATACCCGTACACGTCCATCCACCCGATACAATTGGAAACGAGACTCGTCAGACTAGGCAACGTGTTTCCAGTCATCAACAGTCCAATGGCGGTGTTGGCGGGCCCAGGCGAGGCGCAAAGCTTTGTGTCGTGCAGTCAACAACGGTACATAAGTTTGCCTTCTGCTCCGAAAGCCCATATCAATTATGGTCCGTTGAATAGTTCGTACGCTGGCACTTGTTGATGCCCTGGCATTGAAATCTGAGCCAATTTGAGAAAGGGTTGCACGTCTGTCACGTTTAATGATTCTCGTCAGTCTTCGTTTGCCCCGTTCGTTCACGATCTTTTTCTGGCCTCAGCGATGTCGATGATTTGATGTTTTACCGGATTCCCGATATTCACGGTACACTCGCGAAATGGTCGTACGCGAAAATCGAAATTTTATCGCTACCTCGGAGATGCTAAGTCCCATCTCTCGTGCGCCAACTATAACACTACGTTCAAACTCACTTAAATCTTGATAACCTGCCATTGTATCAGCAGTAACCGATCTAGCAACTTTGCCAGACGCTTGTTGTCTTATATAGGCGCTACCGACCGCATCGCGTCACTATGATTGGTTCCATACTTCTGTTATTTGCATACGCACGCCTATACCAGTTTTTTTGGCTCTCCAGTGTACATCTCGAGTGTTTGTTTGAATTTTTTGTGATAGTTTCTGTTAGTTTAGGCTAGTCACGGCAAAGTGAGCACTTTTGAAAGACCTCTCACTTAGAATGATAATAAAAAAATTATATTTTATTTTAGCTTTAGACATTAACTTCCGAGTGCGGTGGAATATACACGCTGTGTTTATTACTTGCATGGTAATATTTTGTTAAAAAGATGGTTAAAGGATAAAACATGGCTAAAATGAAAAAGTAACTAGGGTCTCAAAAGTACTCATTTTACCGTAAATAGCCTATACTTATATTAATGGTTAATAATTGTATAAACATCCTAAGAAAAGAAGTTAAAGAGGAAACTAAAAATAAAAGTTGTAAAACTTGAAATATTTATTTGTACACTTTGTTAAATATTTTGAACGTATGTACTTACAATATTTCCATCACCACTAGTAGTTACTTTAGCATGCTAATGCGTGTGGCTCAAATGATCTTGGTTCGATTCTCATTCCGGTTTCCAATTTTTTATATTAACCGATACTGTTTCATTTACGTAGAGCTAAACAAATATCCACTTTCATGAACCAAATCTTTGCTTGAAGTAACCAAATAATAATAACAAAAAAAATTGTTTTCAACAAAACAAGTATTTAAATTTCCCTTACAAACAATTAATTTGGTTGGTGCCAAACAAACTTTGTTTGATTCAGCAATATCTTTTCCTAAGTGCGGCTAAATGAAATGTTGAAGTTTCCCTAATAGTGTATAAAAACCTGTTTACATACCGGCCCAAAAATAAATAATTTGGTGTCAAAAGAACACACGTGATTTTGTTGTGAAATAATCTTGAATACTTGTAAATTTTAAAAATTGAAAGACAACAATTTTCCGGGGTGGAAACTCTCAAACCCTCGTTTACATACGCGCCCATTGGCAACTATCTATTTTGAATACGAATCTCTAACCAATAAAAAAATCCCCCTGCATTTTCGACCGCCCCCTCTCAAGAGCTGGGCCTGCTTACAACGCTGTCGTTCCGTGGCGCATGCGCACTGAGTGATGGCTTAGCGCGCACTTGCGACTTTCCCTTCAGCCTTACTGCAAGGCCGCTGCTCCAGCAGGCTCTCGCTGCCCTTCCAGCCGGAAGCGAACGGCGCAGGTGCAGACTGGGGCTTCGC
>NQII01006429.1:117854-133703 GCA_002778355.1 Clitarchus hookeri | reverse complement strand
ACCGAACATTCCCGCCATATTGTCTTTGTTCCAGCGGGGAAACCAGACCGCCGAACGACCGCGGCTTCGTCCACGTATACACCTGGGGCTCTTCCCCGCATTTCATGCATTCACTAACGACGAGGTAGACCAGATTTTTCGTCTTCCGCGAATGCACCCAACACCGACCTACCCCACACCAATACAACCGTCAAAATTACACGGTCGACAGTGATCAACGTGTTCGTCTATATCTAAAGCTAGTAATTTTTTGCAAAAAAAAATTAGTACACGGTAGACTTTAAATTCTATAAGCGCCCTACGGTAGTTCGTCTATTTTCATTGGTTGCTGTCTGCTTGAGAATGCGTTTTCATACTTGACCAGACCGCTTAGAATTCNCCCGCGTTTCGTGCATTCACAAAAGACGAGGTAGACCAGATTTTTCGTCTTCCGCGAATGCACCCAACACTGACCTACCCCACACCAATACAACTGTCAAAATTACACGTTCGACAGTGATCAACGTGTTCGTCTATATCTAAAGCTAGTAATTTTTTGCAAAAAAAAATGAGTACACGGTAGACTTCAAATTCTATAAGCGCCCTACCGTAGTTCGTCTATTTTCATTGGTTGCTGTCTGCTTGAGAATGCGTTTTCATACTTGACCAGACCGCTTAGAATTCGGCATTTTCGGCACGGCTTATACGTGATTCGCGTGCAGACAGTTAGTGTCAAAAAAGTAATTCAGCCAATCAAGGTAGGTAAACGACCCTACAGTGTTATGCAATATATCTTATCTTTAAATCTTTTCATGAAATTTCACTACCCCTCTTTATAAGTTGATTTTAAAAAGACGTGTCCTTTTATACAAATAAAATGGTTTTACGAATTTAATCTAATTACTTTAACAATCGGTTAGAGTAAGTATGCAAACATTTCACAGCACTTTTTACTGAATGACGTTCTGACCTCAAACCCTATCCACTTTGTTTATGATAGCCGTACTGGCAGAAAAGCAGTTCAATGTCGGCACACGAAGAATGGTTTTGCGCAGCTGGCGTGATCGCTCTACCCTATACTCACTGTACGGTTTGACGCTGAGAAGCGCGACATTGCCGTATATAATAGATCAGTACACAAAGGCGAGATGGCGTGGTGGTTCTCTTGACGTGGGCGTACCCATCATCTACTGATTGGCTTAGCAAGGCGTTGCAACGGGCCTCGTGTCTCATCGTCTACTGCGTACTATCCCCACTGGCTTGGTCTCCGGCTGGCGCTGATTGGCGGACGGCGTTCCGACTTGCTGCTGGCCGGCGACGTCATTATGCTGGCGTGTGCGGCCGGAGCTTGCGGTATTAAAGGCTGTTTCACCGCTGTATTCTTACCTACTCTGTGCTGGTGCTCAACAATTGGGACAAGCCGGATTTCGGGAGCAAGTCGTCATCATTATGGCTTCCTCGCCTCAGATACCGACAAATAATTATATTTCTTATATTTTTTAGTGAGTTTTAAGTTTAGTAAAATTATGTCAAACATTATTGTAATAAAAAATTGCAATATGTACCATATAAATTTCCAGAAATTTACCAAGGGAACAGTGGAAATTTATAAGATTTACATAAGAATTTCACAATTGCACATAACTAACANCTCCAGAAATTTACCAAGGGAACAGTGGAAATTTATAAGATTTACATAAGAATTTCACAATTGCACATAACTAACATATTTAGCTGAAGTTCAAATAACTGTCAGGACACGAGACTACTACAGAGAAATTTCATGGGAATACATGTTGTGGTTCGCCTGTAGTTATTTATTTATTTAAATTCTAGGGAAAAATTACATGTTAAAGGTAGCTAGAAATTAAACCTTAGTCTCAGGCGAAAAATGTGTTGGATTAAAAACAAACTGTTTCCTGAGGTTCCTTTTACTCCAAGAAACAATTCATCTGGAATTAAGTACTGTGTTCAAACAACTTTTTGAAATATGCTTGGAACAATATTTAAAGTTAAAACGCCACAAAAAACAGATATTTTTAAAATTCTTAACATTTATTTTACATATTTCATATTGATATAATGCCACAAAATCGATAATTATCCTCAAAACACAAAAAGGGATGTGGGGTATTTACTTAAACACCTGTAACGAGTACGACCGTAGGAAAGGATGTTAATAAGATAAATAAATAAAAGAAGGACTCTCCGCGAGCATTTTTTTTAAATCACAAGCATCTCACTTATATACGTCATTTCTCACTCCATGGAAGTAACTTCTGGGTGGGATAGCGGTGTACTTATACGGAAGAAAATCCCCTGCTTATAACTTTTTTAACTACTTTACATTGGTATGAATACCGAGAAGTGGCAAGCTGCTGCTAATGAATTTGAGAAAGATTTTTTCAAACTTGTCAACAATGCCACATTTGGTAAGCTGATGGAAAATAAAAGGAAGAGGCAAAAATGGAATTAGTATACATTGAAAAGAGAATTTAAAAAAAACGGATTGCAAAACCATATTTTAAGGACAGGATAATTTATGATGAAAAGCTATCATTGATGAAAATAAACAAAGAATGTGTTCAGTTAGACAAGCCCATCTATGAAGGATTTGCAGTACTAGACTTATCAAAGACCTTGAAGTATCACCTCCATTACAATGTCATGATGAAGAAATATAATGAAAATATTCAGTTGGCATATATGGATACTGACAGCTTTATTTTATGAAATCGAGACGTTGTACTTTTACCAGGATTTAGCCTCAGACCCAGCATTAAAGATGGAATTTGACATTTCACCCATGCTACTTGCCCACTGACAAGGAAGTGGTGGGCAAATGAATGAGGTGGGGATGAGATGTATGAATTTGTTGGTCTGAAGGCTAAATTGTATAGCTAAAAATGCATCAGCGAATCTATCAAAAAGGTTAATGATATCTAGAAATCTACCACAAAAAATAAGTAAACATTTAATGATAAGAAGAATGAATTATTCCAACAAACACAAATAAGGGTTGATGTAAATACTATAAGATCACACCCTCATCAGGTACATATCGAGTGCAGTAATAAGCTAGCATTGTTCTGGATGGATGATAAAAGGCAATTAATTGATGACTGTACATACTCTACCCTATGGTTGTAAACAGTTATTTAATTATTTTTTATTGAGATAAACATCATGAAATGCAAATAACTTTCCCCAGTCATGTTGAAGCAGAGGTCATTCTATTCCTGCATCTATATTTTTTTTNCATCATGAAATGCAAATAACTTTCCCCAGTCATGTTGAAGCAGAGGTCATTCTATTCCTGCATCTATATTTTTTTTCTCACAATTGATCGAAATGTCTTAAATTGTAATAGTTCAATGCTATTGCTTNTGCATCTATATTTTTTTTCTCACAATTGATCGAAATGTCTTAAATTGTAATAGTTCAATGCTATTGCTTTTAAGTTATTTTTTCAGCAGCACACGCTAGCCTGTGCAAGGCATCGTCTTGTAAGATGTGTTACTGATGATTGGTTGCACACCGTAGCCCATGCAAGGTATGATATTGTCAGACGTGTCGCCAATATAACCTGGAACATTGCTATAGTTTTATCTGATGAGACTACTATTCCACTTCCACAATTTTTCTTTTGTACAAGGATACAAGAATTCGTCGTCTAAGTTGGACCTCTGACCTGGGGATTGTACCTATTTCCTGAGGAGTTTCAACAATTATCCTGAGTTGTGAATGTGATATGCACTACAATTACTGCTGGCAGTATCGTACTAGCTTTTCTTCTTTACCTGTGTGCTGTCCACTACTTATATTTTTTCCTCTATCTGTCTACTTTACTCTTCTTTGGCTGTCGTCTTTCTGTGCGTTCCTTTGTCTGCTTTGATTTCTTTTTAGGTGTTGTGGTTTTCATGTCAACAATGTTGTAAACCATCTACATAATATGCTCTTGCAAGGTTGTCGAGAGAAGTTTAAATACTGAAAATTCTGATATTTAAAATAAATTTAATTTAAATTATGTATAAAGGAAAACATAAATTTTCATAGTGCCTCTGCAAGTGCATATTTTATAGCCTCGGTTCCAATGAATGGGGAACTGTATGCATGAGCTTGGTTCTAAGCCTCGTGCAAGGGACCAAGTTAATGTGTGCAGTAAAGGTAAGGGCAACACAGGAATTTCACCCAAAGTTAAGAAGACCATCACTGAAGAATCTATTAAATTATGAAAGTATTTGTATTTATAAATGTTTTAAATAAATAAGTTTTTATAAAACTTGTGTGTTTGAGAGACATTATTACATCACTTCAATTAACCGTGAGTAGAAATTTCAACCATCATATAGTTTTAAACTTCTTGGTTCATGTTCATATATACTGTTCTGCGACCGTGTTTGATTTGCATTTGCTGTATTCTTTGGAGAAAATAATTTTTTTTAATAATTCGACGTCAAATTCAATTTTTTTTTCTGTTTTACTACAGCCATAATAACAAATACTAAGTTGTACAAATTAAGAAATGTACAAAGTAAACTAATGCCACGGGCTAACGTGTGGCATATATATCATCACCAAATAATAAGCCATATATATGAATTTTTTTATATAATTGACTTTGTGTATATTTTTAACTTTTTTTTAATGTATGAACTGTTATTTGGTGATGACATATATGTCATACGGTAGCTCATGGCATTAGTTAGATTACTTTGTAATTTTTTTTTTTCATTTGTACTACTTAGTATTTGTTATTACGGCTGCAGAAAAACAGAAAAAAAAAATTGAATTTGACATGAAATTATTTAAAAAATATAGTGTACAATTGTTTTATTTGAGTAAAACGTTATCACATATAATGTGTACAAGCTCAACAATGTTTGGTACAAATATTAAATTATTAATTTCTCGGCCCAACACCCTCAAGAACCATCCAAACCCGAAAGTCTCCACGACTCTCAATTACCCTCCTCCGTTACGATTACGTCACAGTTATACCGGAAACACTTCAGTGATGACAACAAACACTTTTATTTCAACATTTTTCTGCTACCTTGAAGAAAAAAAATTCCCGTTATCTCAAACCCAACTATTTTCTTCCCCGCGCGTGAGGGAACAAAGACGATCAGGTAGAGCCAATCTCCCACTGCGTTTTCAAGGATTCGCTTAACGGCAATCCTTCAGGTTTTTTTTTTTTTTTTTTTTTTTTAGGGATAAATAAAACGCACGCAAGGTTGTGTTGTGCAAACCACGAGCTTGCGCGTAGCTTTTTCCAGGTGTTGTGGCAACGTGAGGCGTCGGTATGGCGTCACAGCCAAGCAAGCGGAAGTGCAACTACGTCCGCGAGATGGAGGACGTCCTGAAGCGAACGTCCTCCTGAGGACGGGACCTCAAAAATTAGTAGGGAAAACGAATCCTTACCGAAGACACCCGAAGTCGAAGTTCTACGGTCTTGCAACTTCGGGATTTAAAAAAAAACAGGGTGCGTGTAGTACTTATGTACGCGCGTTAGAAGTTATACTTCTTTGGCGTAACCACGGTTATGTTGACAATATGTTCGTAGTTGACTCATTCATACCTCTACCATGTTCACTGTCGAACTTCGTTACAATGTGCGCGCACAACTTCCGTTGCACACTAAACTTTTACCCTCGACCCGCCAAAAGAAGTATAACTTCAAAAAGGTTATTTCGTATTTAAGCGAAGTACGAACTTACGGTCACCTGTTTTTTCGCGAAAATATTTACGCGTAGGCAAGAGTCAGATGTCGCATGGCACGCGTGCAGTTTTCCTTTGGTTATTGGCCACGTGCGTTTGTTGGGAAACAGTTCCTCGCCTGACTGGGCCAATAAGAAGTAGGTAACTCCGACACTAAGCGTCCGTGATTCACGGGCAGACACCTGCAATGTGTAACAGTTAAACTCAGCAAATCACTAAAGTGAATCTCAGTTCTAGTCATTTGGAGTACAAAGAGACCTGAAATATTTTCGCGAAAAACAGATGGCCATATATATTTTTTGTTCACATAGCGTAAATATACCATCAACAATCGCGTAGCTTCCCTCTTTAGATGTTGTACAAAAACATTTATTATCTCCATATTTTTAATTTTACGGTGGTAACAGTCTTCTTTGTGTAAAGGGCCTTAGCGTCTGTTTATTCGTGTCACTTGAATTTTCATGAATGTACGCATAAAACTAGTTTAAAAGCAATGTGTAGCCTTCATAGTTGAAGTTTGTATTCGCCCAAATGTGTCTGTGACATGAAATGACGGTGAAAAAGCGACACATCAATAGTATCGACAAAAAGAAAACATAGGCCAGTCACAATATATAAAATTAACAACTGGCGAGGTCTCCACACTGCCACCAACATAACAAAGTGCTAATTTATAGTTTTCTCTGCGTCCTAACGTTGGTAGTACCGTAGAACATACTTCGGCTTGCTTCTGCAAACAAATGAATAGGATAAAGTTCTCTCGTTATACTTTTGAGTTAAAATACTCTACTTGTAGGGCCCCTGTTATTCCCTACTTATGCAATAATGTACACTCGTAAGCTCGTAAACTAAGTTGTGTACGAAAATGGCACAGAGAATAGACCATAGACCATACATAGACCATTGCCATAATAAAATCATGTGCTACAATTGACATAATAAAACCGGATGTTTTTCATTTATTGGCCAATAGGCGTCCACTTCCATATTGGAACTTATTACAAATAATTATTTGAGATTTTACTCACGTAAGTTGGCCAACTTGCTATATATTTCAACTTAGCTTTGTATGTACACATCTCCTCGATAAACATTCATGATGGATACCGAAGAATTATTTTAGCTGTTGCAGTTACAATTTGGCGTAGGTGTAGTAATAAGAGTGGGTTCTGATTGGCTACGCGTTCTTGCGCAAGAAACTTAAAAGTTCGCCAACTTGCTACGCAGCTGTTCCTTGGCAGTGGTTATGAATACACCATTGTACAGAAGACATTCAACTTTTACTGCTATTGGTATCGTTATGGTGATGTCGATTGTAGCACGGCAAGGTATACCCCGAGTGGATACCGCCATGTTAACCACTGAACCACTAAAATGTGGCGTCGAATGCAGGCGACATCGTAATAACAAAATTTGCAATTGACAGGTTGGATGCACTGCCAAGCAGCGGTTTTGTTTCTGGTGCCACCCGCTAGGAAGTGAAGAAGTGGGTGATCTTGTTTCCATCGATGTTTCTTAGGCGCGCTGGTGACGTGCTTGCCGTACCGAGAACCGTTACCGCCACAAACATGTTTCGTAAAACTCGAAAAACTCGCCGAGGCGAGAAGAGTCTATCTGGCAGCCACGCCAAAGCGAGCTAGGCTCAGGAGGACAGTTTACTGGGTGCGTCGGAGGGAGGGGGTTAGCCTCTCTTTTCCGCCGCGTTTCAAATGAAAGACAACTGGGGGGACAAGAGCCCTCCCCAGGGCTTGTACTAACTACCCTCGCGCTGAGGAGCTTGCTCCAGTAATGCAAAGCGGAGTCGAGGGGAGAGTATCTGGCAGCCACGCACCTCACGGCTACGTTCAATAAGATCGTGGAGTGGCGCCTCGAATGTACACTCCATTCACGGTTACTTCCAACTTTTCTGAAGTCCTGCTTAAGTTCTACTTCCATGATATTCCTCTGCCTCATGCAAAAAAAAAAATGCCCAGAAAATTACACCAGAGGGTCAACGCGCTGCATTCGTGCGCACTCAATGTGATGATATTTTCCGCAAGAACTATTTATTACTAGACGTTACCAACATGCGTATTTTCTCTCCATCTTTATTCGCATTACTTATTGATGAATATTTTCATTTATAGATTAAGTATAAGTGGAAGTTCGATTTAACCAAAAACGAGGCAGTTTTATGTTGACACCTGTTTAAAATGCTTGTGGTACATTGCATATTTGGGAAATAACCAAACACGTCCATACATAAAGGGTTTTTTTTTTTTTTTTTTTTTCCCGATTCAAAACGTGTGAAGAAACCGCGAATAGGCCGTAAGCGACCACGCACGACGGCATCCGCGGTCTTCTTGACCGTTCTACGTAATATCCCCCAAACATCGTCTCACCGTTTTTATGAAGCAAAACCCGCCACATCATGTAATTGAGTTTCAGAGACTTTGAGGAATACATGAGAACATGTTTCCACCCTTTCTGAGTCAGAAGACGAAGGATATGATTAATCCCGCAACAGGTTAGGAAACTAAAGCCGGAAAAGTGGAAAATAAGAAGACGTTTCAGGTTGTTTAGAACGGAATTCGTTCTTAGATAATCCTATCGGCAGTAAAATAAGGAAAACATAAATTTCTTTTTAAAATATAAATAAAACGCAAGCCAGTGCGTGGTAAATTAATGCGTCTGCGAACACAATAAATGTAATATTCTTTATTGGGGGATATCATTGTCTTCTTTATTTAATGTTGTAATTCACTGAGACCCAGTGTACACAATTGTGTGAATTACGCACGTGTAGGTAATTTTTGGCCTGTACTGCACACTGCGAAGGTCAATGACCAATGATCTTGCCTGTGGGTAGATGATTCGCAAACCGTCTTACTGGTCTAGGTCATTATTGGTTCATGTAACTGTAGCCGAACATATAGCCTACAGCTCATTGGCTGTGACAAATAAACAGGTGTTGTGTCGACTTAAGTATAGCACGCGTAATACAATTTTTTTGTTTGCAACACCTTAAACAGTAAATTTAAGTGGGTCTGAAAGGGTTAAAACTTCAGTACACTTATTAGGCGACGGCTAACAATACAGAAGAGCTTGAATTTGATCTGAAACTTGCATATACGCATCCGTTGTTTATTGTTATTCGACCTTGGGCTCTCGTCCAAAAGAATAGCTTCACCGACCTCGGCAACAAAATTTGTCTACGGGAGTGTTGTGATGGGAATAAAGGTCATAATGTCGGAGGGGGAAGACTGTGATACGTGCGCATTACAGTATCTACAAACACTTTTACAGTATGTATTGTATCAAGGGTCACACTATGACACGGTGACCTGAATAAATATTTTAAACTCTGCGAGTTTGCTTCATTTGTATGTTTATCGACCTCAAGAATAAGACGCATTCGACCATCGAAACGGCTTTGAAACTTCTAGAGGTCAGTGTGTGTTCTTGAACTGCATGATGAAACGTCTGTTCAATAATAAGATGTTTCCCGATAAAAATCCTTAGGTACGTGGGTAGTAGCCAAGACTGATAGTCTCCCATAGAGGCCAACATCGCTCGATTCCCGGCGAGGTCTCTCCGATTTTCTTTTTTTTTTTTTTTTTTTTTTCGATTCAAAACGTGTGAAGAAACCGCGAATAGGCCGTAAGCGACCACGCACGACGGCATCCGCGGTCTTCTTGACCGTTCTACGTAATATCCCCCAAACATCGTCTCACCGTTTTTATGAAGCAAAACCCGCCACATCATGTAATTGAGTTTCAGAGACTTTGAGGAATACATGAGAACATGTTTCCACCCTTTCTGAGTCAGAAGACGAAGGATATGATTAATCCCGCAACAGGTTAGGAAACTAAAGCCGGAAAAGTGGAAAATAAGAAGACGTTTNGAAGACGAAGGATATGATTAATCCCGCAACAGGTTAGGAAACTAAAGCCGGAAAAGTGGAAAATAAGAAGACGTTTAAGGTTGTTTAGAACGGAATTCGTTCTTAGATAATCCTATCGGCAGTAAAATGAGGAATAAAAAATTTTTATTTTAAAATATAAATAAAACGCAAGCCGGTGCGTGGTAAATTAATGCGTCTGCGAACACAATAAATGTAATCTTCTTTATTGGGGGTTATTACCGTCTTCTTTATTTAATGTTGTAATTCACTGAGACCCAGTGTACACAATTGTGTGAATTACGCACGTGTAGGTAATTTTTGGCCTGCACTGCACACTGCGAAGCTCAATGACCAATGATCTTGCCTGTGGGTAGACGATTCGCAAACCGTCTTACTGGTCCAGGTCATTATTGGTTCATGTAACTGTAGCCGAACATATCGCCTACAGCTCATTGGCTGTGACAAATAAACAAGTGTTGTGTCGACTTAAGTATAGCACGCGTAATACAATTTTTTTGTTTGCAACACCTTAAACAGTAAATTTAAGTGGGTCTGAAAGGGTTAAAACTTCAGTACACTTATTAGGCGACGGCTAACAATACAGAAGAGCTTGAATTTGATCTGAAACTTGCATATACGCATCCGTTGTTTATTGTTATTCGACCTTGGGCTCTCGTCCAAAAGAATAGCTTCACCGACCTCGGCAACAAAATTTGTCTACGTGAGTGTTGTGATGGGAATAAAGGTCATAATGTCGGAGGGGGAAGACTGTGATACGTGCGCATTACAGTATCTACAAACACTTTTACAGTATGTATTGTATCAAGGGTCACACTATGACACGGTGACCTGAATAAATATTTTAAACTCTGCGAGTTTGCTTCATTTGTATGTTTATCGACCTCAAGAATAACACGCATTCGACCATCGAAACGGCTTTGAAACTTCTAGAGGTCAGTATGTGTTCTTGTACTACATGATGAAACGTCTGTTCAATAATAAAATGTTTCCCGATAAAAATCCTTAGGTACGCGGGTAGTAGCCAAGACTGATAGTCTCCCATAGAGGCCAACATCGCTCGATTCCCGGCGAGGTCTCTCCGATTTTCNCGGGTAGTAGCCAAGACTGATAGTCTCCCATAGAGGCCAACATCGCTCGATTCCCGGCGAGGTCTCTCCGATTTTCGGCGGTGGGAAAAGTGGTGGACGTTGCAATTGGCTGGCGGGTTTTCTTGGGGCATTCCCGTTTCTCCCCGCCCCTTGCATTCCGCTGCCGCTCAAGCTTCGCCTCACTTCACCCTCGCTGGCGCTCAACTCAACTCACCTACGTTGGGATGTTTCATGCGTATGATGCATAGGCGTACGGAAGCGAAAAGGCTTGCTTAGCAACCAAAAAAAAATACATACGCACAGAGCATAGGGCATAACAGCAGAACATTCACCCGACCAGAATTCTTGCGCGAAATTAATTCAAAATTGAACACTCATGTATTACTTATAGCCAATTAAATTTTGCGAAGAATTTGACGCCAGTTGGCAGTGTTAATAAATAATCTATTACATAACAGATTGTGATTTTGTGTTCAAAATCAAGATTGATATAAAGTATTTATAATTTTTGCAAATCTTTGATGGTTTTTTTTTTTTTTTTTTTTTTTTTTTTTTTTTTTTTTTTTTTTTTTTTTTCTTTCGTAGAGATGGGAATAACCCTTAAAAATTCCTGCTAGTTAAATGTCACTTGTTATTTCCTCTAAATTTATATATTGCCACATTTTCTCGTTTCTGCAGCACAACTGTTCTTCCATTTTAAATAAACAACTTAGTTGGAAACTTTATGCTCTGCTCTGATCGGCTGCGTTAGAAATGAAATATAAGCATTTCCTTTGTGCACCATGTCAGTATCTCTCAAGCAAACGACCTGTCATGTTTTTTTTTTTTTTTTTTTTTTTTTTTTTTTTTTTTTTTTTTTTTTTTTTTTTTTTGCTATCGTAGAGATGGGAATAACCCTTAAAAATTCCTGCTAGTTAAATGTCACTTGTTATTTCCTCTAAATTTATATATTGCCACATTTTCTCGTTTCTGCAGCACAACTGTTCTTCCATTTTAAATAAACAACTTAGTTGGAAACTTTATGCTCTGCTGTAATCTGCTGCGTTAGAAATGAAATATAAGCATTTCCTTTGTGCACCTTGTCAGGATCTCTCAAGCAAACGACCTGTCATGCGCAGTTGTGTATCAATAGGTTCGAAAACATTGCGGTCAATTCTTTTGCACACGATTCATGATCTGTGGTGTGGTGTGATTCATGTTGCGTGTGCGCAGCGAACGCGTCGCTACGTCTACTGTAGGACTAAACTGAAGCATCCTTTCCGTCGGCACCCGGTTTTACGATACTTCGAGTAGCGGCCTAACGACGTTGTGGCCTGATAATAACGACAAATGTGTGCTGCACGTTCCTGTTCCACTGTAAGTATCCCGCACTGAAATTTCATAGGCTTACAATTGACTGAGGAAAATCTATCTTTACACTAGAAATCGAAATACAAAATGGGAACTTGTCTCCGTGCACCAGACGTATCTTACACTCTCTTCCTAAACAGACATCGCTCAAAAATATTAGTAATTTTTTAAAATAATATTTCATCGTTCGGCGGTTTAAGTATGGACGCCAGAATTTATATGGCCACAAGGCGACTGTTATTTTTGTTCTGGAAGCTTACTTTTCCTGAACATCAAGCAATTTTGCCTCAAGTTACTTTGTGTCGTCTGCCCCGACGTCGTTATACTTGTGAGCGTGTTCTATTCCAGCGGTCAGTGGTGTACTCTTTGCTCGTGCTCGGATCCCCTCCCTTGTTCCCCTTCTAAGCCCTTTCCCCTCCTTTCCCTTTCCACCTAGCGGGCGTCTTATGCCCGGTTACACCATTAAGGTTTAGCAATTATCTAGGATCAAATACCGGCTTGATCCCGGTTCAGCACATTTGGCTGTTGCACCATTGCATTCGGCGTGCCAAACTAAGATCAATTTGAACCTCGCCTTGAACCGTGCATTTTGGCGGTTCAGGAGGATGATCTCAGATCAAGTATATATTATTACTTTATTTAAAAATGCCAAAGTGGTATTGAAGAGCAAATTTGTGTTTAAAACGGCATCAACATTCAAATATTTCGTATTTAAGATCTGTTTGCACATAAAAATACATCTTAAGGGTTTATAAAGTGAATAGATAAAAATGATAGTCTGTGTTGAATAAAGGTTATGTGAAGATAAAAGCACAGTTAAATATATATATTTACTAGAAATAAAATTTGTAATATAAATATCGTTTAAAAATGGATTCGGTTGTTTTTTACTGTTGTAAAATTTAAACTGAGACATTTTGCAAAGGCTTAAGATCCAATGCATTTATTTAATTAAAGTTGGTGTTTATGTTTTGTAAAGAGAGAATGAAATTCATGCTTATCCGTCCGAGAAAACAAAACGTAAAACTGGAAAATCCATTCAGAATATCAGAAACCGTCCTAATTTTCCTCACGAGCTAAATCTCACGTCGAATTTTTTGCTCACGAAAGAGCAGCTGTAGCTGATAAATGTAGTTTGAAAATAAGCCAACAGATAGCGCTAAGTATAATTGTTTTTTTAGGAATTCAAAACAACATTATAGACACTTGAATATCATTCAGTAAAATTCGTACAGCAAATATTTTACTTAAAACAAATAAAACATCCCACTACCTAGTTTTATGTACGCTACCGTCTTCAATAATATTGGTATTAAAAATAACGAAAAAAGTGTGTGCAAAGTCTTTCCAATCAAACAAAAAAAAAACTGAAACGGTAATTTTGCAGTGCATTCAACTTAATTATGTAGTAAAAATGCTAGTCTTAAGAGATAATGTCCACAGAAACATAAATTGTCTCCGAATTGACGTCACGAAATGAGAGCCAATCACAAACAGCGTGTCAGCTCGATCCTAGTTCCGAGCCGAGATCACGAGATCTACGATCGGAACTNATGAGAGCCAATCACAAACAGCGTGTCAGCTCGATCCTAGTTCCGAGCCGAGATCACGAGATCTACGATCGGAACTCGGCAGTTCGCGTTGGTGCAACACTCTTACATTGGAACTCGGATCCAACTGAAGATCGTGTTTGAACAAAGATCTTAGGATCTTGGTTCAGGGCTGTTAATGGTGCAACCGGGCATTAGTTGTGACTGGTGGCAATACTGCTGCTACTCGTACTCAGTTCTTGTGCTACTCTCAAGCCTCCTGCGCTTCACTTCAGCAAGAATTACGACAACCTGATCTAGTCATTCTCGCGGTGTCGCGTCTGCTGTGTCTCTTGTTTTTAACGTGTCGAGATTGCCTGTGTCTGCCGCCCGAGTATAGTTGAACCTTCTGGTAATTTTCCGTTCCCACGATTCATTCGTAAGGGCATCGTTTTCGTGGTTTTAAAAGGGTTGTATTTTAACGGCAGGAGCTTTGGTGGGTCACATTCGACTGCCTCCCACCGTAATCATTTCATTGTAACTTTTAATATATTTTTATAAGATTGAGGCCATACTGGGCCGTGGCTGCCTGCCCTCCTTCCCTACTAACTTAACTTAATTTTTTGA
This sequence comes from Clitarchus hookeri, assembly GCA_002778355.1. Taxonomy (NCBI): domain Eukaryota; kingdom Metazoa; phylum Arthropoda; class Insecta; order Phasmatodea; family Phasmatidae; genus Clitarchus; species Clitarchus hookeri. The sequence goes on along the minus strand of NQII01006429.1, from coordinate 119,505 downwards.
GCTCAGAAAGAATTGCTTTGAAATAAGTGAAATTGTGTTTTAAATCATTGTGTATTACATGTAAGTGTTTAATAAATTTTTGTGTTGGAGCTCCAAGGGTACCGGTTTATACTGATTGTCACGTGAATGGAAGTGTGGCATTTTTTTTTTATAATTTGCTATCTTTTGTACGCATTTTTATACTGAATTATATATTATTTTTGCTAATGTGTTCTTCTTTTCAGTATTATTGTACACGAATGTCATTAAAGGGCGTTTAATTCTGGCTTGTCTCATGCCAATTACTTGTGATATGTCACAACGTTTTCAAAAATGTAAAAAGTCCCTTACTTCTTATCACAACTCCCTGACGGCAGCGTAAATTAATGACGACCTTATCTGTCTGAATTTTTAATACGCAGTATCGCTTTAAAAACAAATTATAGCTTAAAACTAAACTTAACAAAACAATTGATAAACATTACACATGATGTTTATTACACGCTACTTTATAACCATATACCACAATATTAAATCCGGTTGTTTTCGGTAATAAAGGAAAGGGTGTATCCCCCCTCCCCCTAAATCCCCAAGTTTCTCCTTTTAATAAACCCACGAGTCTGTTAACTTAACAGTGGAGTCAAAAACAAACGCATTTTCATCCATCTTGAATTAGTGTGACGCTAATAAAAATTAGCGTGAAAACAACGCAAAGATAACATCAAGAAATACAGTGACATTACACAAAAATTCAAATGTAAAACAGTCTGAATGCGGTCGCCCTGCCGTGACTGTTAATGAAATATCAATTGGTGCGCTTTATAATGATGTACCGGTTAATCTTCCTGTTTCAGTGAAAGCGCCTAGTATGTTCCGTGGAATAAGGTTTTGCCGAAGAAGGGGCACAAGAAGGCGTGAACCCATGGATAAGCCAACCACTTTCCTCTAGTGCCGTGATATCTGAAATTCAACTGAAGAACAAAAAAAAAAAAAAAAAACGCTGACAAACCGCAGTTCTTCTTTCCTCGAGTGAATTTTATGGAAGCAGTGAAGGAAAAACATGTCTAACGCAGTTTTATCTGCTGGGCTGAACATCCTGCATTTAAGCTAACGCAATTCAAACCATTTTGAATTTACTCTTTTTTTGACAGAAATTTTACTCAATTTTAATGAAAATCCAGACATTCTAGGGAGTAGAATAATTTGTTACACCTTTGAAAATGTTTTATTTGCTATCTTTATTATTACACTCAATTGAATATATGTTAAAATCAAACTTTTCTCTCAGCTACAAACGTGGGAATGTTACAACAATCAAATCCTGAAGAGTGCATAAAATGCTGTTTCACATGCAGTGACACAATTCTGATTGCGTGTTTAAACTGTAAATTAGAAACAATTACTTCCCGCGAAAAAAAAAAAAAAAAGATCGCCTGTATGGTTTCAATCACCGTGTATAGCTACTATATATTCGTAACTAGCTTGCTTATGTGACTACTCATTTATTACCTTATCCAAATATGCCAGGAGGCATTCGACTTCTGAATACTTAAACCTTATAATTTACCGAAGAATATCTTCATTTCTTGAAAATAAATTTATGAAGACTCTAAGGTTTCGTCTACAGCGAGATTACTAGTGACTGAGCTGGTGGCTCGGCCAATAAAGAGAG
>NQII01006429.1:0-114481 GCA_002778355.1 Clitarchus hookeri | reverse complement strand
TTTTTTTTTTTTTTTTTTTTTTTTTTTTTTACAATCTTAAACAGAATGAACAGAATTTACTCCAAACGAATGAAACATGACTGCTGATCTGTAGAATATATAACATGATTTTGATCACTGGAAATATGGCATACATCGCCAGAAATCGTTGGATTGTTTTTGATTTTAACTTCCTTCTAGAGAATCCTGTAGATCGAGGCGCTGATTTTCCGTCAATCATTCTGATTCCACAGGCTGTTCTCGCCAGATCCTGCGTTTTTAACTATTTCATACACATTTTAATTTGTGGTAAAGGCTGTTCACGATAAACTGAGTGCTTTCGGAAAACCTGCTTAAGATCTACTTGTATGCACATTGTGTATTCTTCAACCCTACGTACAATGAACATTGCCATGGGCCTGATAAGGTTAATTTCAAAATTAGTTAATTAATTGTGAACGGTCAATATCAGGTGACGCAAATAACATTTTTCATGCGTGTTCTACTCAGGCCGACACAGCACTTGGTTAGTCGTCACAACAATGAGCTGTATGTTTTGTGTTCGGCTACAGTAATATCACAGGGTACTTAAGAATACAGAAGTTAAAACAGCTGATTAAAACGCGGGTTCCAGCTGCACTCGCCAGCAAAATGGCGTCACAGGCCAGCAACATGTTCAAACGCCGTCCGCCAATCAGCGCCTGGTAACCTACTCGCCAGCCGGTAGCCCAACCCACTGGGCACCTTCACAGCACAGAGTAACCAATCAGACACAGCACTCGTCCCCAAAGCCTTGCGCAACCAATCAGAGAATAGGCACGCCCCCATCAAAGGAACCGTCACGCCATCTAGTCTCTGTGTAGCAATCTACTCTGAGGCAGTACACTGGGGCACCAGCGTATTCACAACTCGCAGATATATTAATATTCATTTATACCTGTTCACTACCTTTACTAAAGCGCACGACAAGAATTTTCATTAGGAAAAAACTACCACCGGTGGTTTGTATTAAGTATTTTATTGTAAAATTTTGGCGAGGCTACATATCATTTGTGCTATAAAAACTACACCCTAAGAAATTATTTTAAAATCGACAAAGCCAGCGTGTGTGTATAGTGAGAAATTGCGAATGGTTAGTTTAAAGTTTTTCCCCTTGCTACCACGGTAGCGTTCTGCATTTGTTCAGGAAAGTGTCAAATGCACAAAGAAATGGTCAAACTTGTAGAGTAGCGATGCCCAACATTCCTGTATTTGCAGCCTGACATGTGGTATTATTAACCATATTGAGTATAGGTTCAAAACTACTACAGCTTAGGAAGTTTCCTAGAGATGTTTTCACAGTTGAACTTTGACAGCGAACTGTGAAAAGTATTTCAATGTCATAAAGTCTTGTTAATAGTGTATTGTTTAAACTGAAATTTGTTTATTTTTATTTTGCACACATAAGAGTTATGACTGGTATATCAGTAACGTATCTACTTTTGCACCAAATTCAAATAACCATTAATCGACGAATGAATAATACGGAATACGTTCGTTGCAACGTTAAGGTTAACGTCTGTCAGGAGGATGCATAACGGATTGATAGACAAAACTAACGTTTATTCTACTCATATTGGGAGGAAAACGAGGTTCCTTATGCGAGCGTTTGGCACAGGAAACATTTCCGCCGCAAAGTGCGCTGGTGTTCCAAACACCTGGCAGTAAATTGACAAATTCTCTTTTTTCGTGTGTAAAGGTTTGTGTTTGGTCCGAATAGTGATATGGACCTCTACTTACCCCTGCCAAATTATTAAATATTAAATTTTATTTTTTAACAGTATTATGGACGCCTTAAACTGTGTTTACAAGCGTAAACAATAAAGAGATAATTGCCTTTGGCTTACAGCTTTTGTAAACATGCTTACTTTACCGTAAAAAAAGGTTACGAATTTAATTGCGAATTAAAGACAGCTGTCATCACAAGGAATTTATCGAATCTGTTATCACATTTAAATACAAATCCAACTTTTGCTAAATCCAATTTTACGACAGAATATTAAACAACACATGGTCATATTTCAATCAACATCCATTGTGCTGAAAAGAACAAAGTTTGTTCTTTACGTAGAGCATAATGTTACAAATAGGGATATTTCACACAAGCATGATTACTTTATGAAAACTGAAATTATCTGAGAACGGAAAAAATGTGGTAATGACGCGACACAAGTACTACCTGCCGGCGAAAGCTGTTATTTGCCAAACTACCAGCCCTGAGTATAACAAACCCAAACTAAACCAAGTGGTGTTTCCAAAAAAGCTCTTGCTTGCTCAGTTGATCGTGAAGGAGCCATCCAGCCCCGAGACACTGTGCACAACGTCGTGAGCATCGAGGCCAAGGAACTGCGCGCCGGGGGAGACACGACTCGCTGCCTATCTGCAGCCGATCGCGAGGCTACTGAGCTCGCAACCTGCGGCCGAGAGACCGCCCTCCCGCCAGTGTAACATCGTCAGACTAATACAACATGCTCAGCAGTGAAACTCGCTCACACGCGGTTGTAGGTAGGGCCTAACAGGAGTACGCAACTGCGCGTTCAAGGCCAAGAAGCGAGGGGGCGTTACGGACGGTACTAACACGCACCCCTAGCCACTCATCACCCCTACGCGCAAGTCGTGCAGTGTTTCCGCCGTGATCCTGTACTCTGCTAATTAGATCTGTAAGAGTGGGAATTCATTACACGTAATGAAAGAGCACAGATTAAACTACTTCCGTATAGTCGTACTTTTATCTTACAGCTTAAGGAAACTGCATATGCAAGCTTTATAAATGCTATATCTGACCATTTCCACGAAATTGTTCTCAGTGTCTTACTATGATAAACAAATATAGGGGTATAGACAGTTTTTTTTTTCCTGGCAAAAAGTGGCATTTTCAGAACCTTTGTTTGCCGAGATACGCGTATTTTACAGAAAATGTTTCAGTGCATACTGTTGTTGACGTCTCGTCGACAGCGAGGTCACTGNGCCGATCGCGAGGCTACTGAGCTCGCAACCTGCGGCCGAGAGACCGCCCTCCCGCCAGTGTAACATCGTCAGACTATTACAACATGCTCAGCAGTGAAACTCGCTCACACGCGGTTGTAGGTAGGGCCTAACAGGAGTACGCAACTGCGCGTTCAAGGTCGAGAAGCGAGGGGGCGTTACGGGTGACACTTACACGCACCCTTAGCCACTCATCGCCCCTACGCGCAAGTCGTGCAGTGTTTCCGCCGTGATCCTGTACTCTGCTAATTAGATCTGTAAGAGTGGGAATTCATTACACGTAATGAAAGAGCACAGATTAAACTACTTCCGTATAGTCGTACTTTTCTCTTACAGCTTAAGGGAACTGCATAGGCAAGCTTTATAAATGCTATATCTGACCATTTCCACGAAATTGTTCTCAGTGTCTTAATATGATAAACAAATATAGGGGTATAGACAGTTTTTTTTTTCTGGCAAAAAGTGCCATTTTCAGAACATTAGTTTACCGAGATACGCGTATTTTACAGAAAATGTTTCAGTGCATACTGTTGTTGACGTCTCGTCGACAGCGAGGTCACTGNACCGAGATACGCGTATTTTACAGAAAATGTTTCAGTGCATACTGTTGTTGACGTCTCGTCGACAGCGAGGTCACTGCAGACGGAGCAAGTTGCTCAGAGAAGCAGCAGTGAGAAAGGAATCGGCCATAAGCCTGTAGTAAACAACCACACCGGCATTCATATGGGGTGATTTCGGGAAATCACGGGAAACCGAAACCAGTACGACGGAAGCGGGGTTTCGTAAGCAGGTCCTCGAATGAGAGGTAAACCTTGGGTTTACCACTGGCGCCACTTCGTTCGATTTGCCTCACTTTACTACTACCGAATGGCGAACTTCGATTCTGCTCTAGTTCCACGAGAACATGCCGAATTATTCTATCGGGTAAATTTAAAAATGAATCACTTAAACTAAATTGCTAGCAAGATGAATTCATTAATTTTATAATAGGGATTACACAAACTATGAACATTAATTATACCTTTATACTTCAGCGATAAAAATTATTTAATGAAAAACGAAGGTGTTTTTAGATTCACGCCAGACGTAAATATTAAGTAGGACTTTTTAAAAGTATACTTCGGTGTTTTTAAAGTTTGGAATACAACGGAAGGCCATCCCTGGTTCGCAGAGGACAAATCACACTTACCACCACTTACCGCGGAGAAGGTAAGGAAACTATGCAGTCAACTGGTACGCACAGTGAAATGTTTCTGTACGCTTTACAAACAATTCCTTGGAAACTAGCTGCCAAAAATGTTTCTTGTAACATTACAAGTAAATTATTGTACATCTACAACACTGGGATATATTAAACATACGAAAATAATCTCCATGTTTTTTAACGAGCATGAAGTCTACAGTGCTTACTTGTTAAAACAAACAGTACAGGAATATCTCCACATCACAAACTATTGTGAACTTCATTCTATGACACTTGCAGTATTACAAAAAATAACTTGACAAGAAATTTTCTAAAATAATTTCTCAATAAGTACAAAAATGTTTTACTGTGCGAAGAAGTGGAAAATACAAAGTTCGAATCCTGGTGTCACAGCAAACCTGGCAGGAGTCAACGAATGAATTATCGTTTAGGTCCACGCTGTTAACAAATAGTAATTCTGAATTTTCCGTCTTTATTTATCAGCTTCTTTGCTCAGGACGTCCATGTCTGATTGTTTTCTACACGCAAATGTACAACGGTGTTATAATTCCGATAATAAATATTTTATGTTGATTTCTTTCAGTTACTATCAGTTTTCAAATGTGCGTGCTAATTAATTCTATTTAACTATTTTTTACACGACTGCTGTGCTAACTCGTTGTAGAGGAAGGAAAAAAAAAANCGTGCTAATTAATTCTATTTAACTATTTTTTACACGACTGCTGTGCTAACTCGTTGTAGAGGAAGGAAAAAAAAAAAGGTTGGAGGATAGGGAAAAATAAGTTAATAGAGGGTATCAACAAAACATCTGAAACCAGATAACANGAAAAAAAAAAGGTTGGAGGATAGGGAAAAATAAGTTAATAGAGGGTATCAACAAAACATCTGAAACCAGATAACATAATTTTTTTTTTAGTCTGAATGCGTAAGTGTGATTTAAAAAAGTGTTTATAGTCATAGTATTTTAAAAGTGGATTTGACGTCGCAGATCTCAATGAAGTACGTACTTGTTATGATGTACTAGGGTTCGCTCTTAATAATTACATATGCACATTTTGGTTGTCATACACAAGGAATGTGGTGATTTTGTTTTGTAAATCTAGTGTGTAAATAATTTTCACTTCATAACCAACAGATTTCAAAATTGAACAAACACGACTCGGGGTGTCTGCTGGGTCACTGAAATCCCACAGAGTGTCAGATTTCAGATATAGTTACAAAAGTTCCTGAAACGTGGAAAATAGTGGAAACTTGGAGTCTGCAAGATGCGTAGTAGCTAGGGAAATCTTGCCTCCCACTGCAGCAATGTGTTACATTCTGGTGAGTTTCTCATGTGGAAAATGAGGATGCTGCCATTCGTTTGTGATATTGGGGTGCTTCTGTTCCATCCACTAAGTCCGTCTCACGAATTAGTGCACCTTTTTTGACAGTTCTGATGTTAGTTCATTTTAAACCACTTCCATGGCAATAACAGTGTATGTATATGCTACTTATGAGCACATTTAATGGTTACATTAGTGAGCAACATGCTCAGATAAAGTTGTATTTCATTCAAACACTTTAAACTTTCCTATTTTATTCAATAGACGTAGTTTATTACACTAATAACCGTTTCTTTGCAACCACTAAAAGTCAGATGAATTCATAACTCTTCTGTGAACTGCCGTGTCAGGAGATCAGTCAGGTCTACCAACATAATTTCAATGTCGTGTGCATCTGAAATTTTCTGATGTGGGCTCTTGTAAATGCGTGGTATGTGGTTTCATTTACGGAATGTTGTTGCACAATGACTGTCACTAAAGTGCATATGTTCTTGAGATGGTCCTGCCAGCACTCTTGTGTTCGCTTCCCTTGCCACAGTAATTTTTTTCTTTGCATGTGCATCAGGAAACAAGGGCAGGGGGAAAACGAGATCTTCAGAAAACCCGCTGACCACTGGAAACATTTTCCACGTTTCCCACAATGTTAAAATCCAGATCAACCCTGCCAGGGATCGAACCTGGATCGCAGCAGTGAGAATCCAGCGTTCTAATTGCATAAGCCACTGGAGCTCCACTGTCAAGTCGCTAACACCTACCTTAAATTCTACTTGGGTGGCAAATAAGTTGTTACCCTTGCAGACAGTCCAGAGGCAGCATTAATACTTGAAAATTTAAATTATTCAGTCCGTGGTCTCTGCACTTGTTAAAAGCACATTACACTTTATTGGGATAATAAATAGTAGGCTGTGGTTGGCGGTGCCAGCTAGTTCATCTCACCACAGGACAATCCTGGTTCGAGTCACAGATTTTCATTTGTGGAAATTATGTCAGACGATGCTGCTGATGGGCTGGTTTTCTTGCAGATATCCCGCTTCCTTCATCCTTCAGTTCCAGCTCTGCTATATCCTAACCTCATATCACCCCACATATTCCTTAGGCTGGCCAGAACAACCCAGCCGAATCACTTAGTACAATCCTCCATTCATCGCATCGGTACACCCTGCCTTAGGCAGAGTTAATTAAATAAAATAGTAAAAACTATACTATTCATGATTTGCTTGAATTGAGATTGTAATTTACGGGTTATATTTCTGGAAACTCTGCAACACAGTCTATGAATAATAAGCTTTTGTTATATAATTCTGTAAAAGATTGCTTATCATGGAAATCATTTAATATGATGGCTGTGTTTTTATACCATTTATTAATATTGCAGTTAAATTATGCATAAGAACAAAATTTCTGACTGATGTGGAGCACTGAGAGTGAGTTTCACCGGGTCTAACTCATAACTCCTTTCTGTAGCTGTAGGCAAGCTTCAGAAAACTTGAAAATTGAAATACTTTATGGTTTTGAATTTAAATGATGCATGCTGAAAATATGAATTTCAAATGATTTTTGGATATAGTCAAATATGTAATCTAGTTTTTTAATGATAATTATAGTCATTATTGTTGAAAACAGCAGATGCATGCATTATTCAAATTGCTTCACAAACTGTGTAAACAATGTTTACTAGGCACTGATTCATCCAAAATGTATTTTGGACTGTTATAGTGGTGATGAAAACTCAAAAGTTGGATAACGTTTCTTGTGCAACATAAATTAGAACCTGTTGATCATGACTCTCAAGAAAATGATTACAGCACCTGATAATATTTTCGGCAAGTCATTTGTGCAACTACTTCATATCGGCACCTTACATACCAAAACTTCGTAAACGCCAGTTTTATTAAAATTGAATTTTGTGTGGACATATAGTCCAAAAAGTAATTTTCATGCATACCAAAACCACACAAATGAACCATTTGTAACAAGTTACGATTCTATTAGTGCCAGTTACCAACACAGGAGAAAAACAACATTCCGATATTCAATTTATAGAAGTTTTTAAACACGGAAAGAATTGTCTCCTGAAAAATTTAACATTTTGACATACGAGGTTTTGGTATGTGTGTGTCGAATGTGTGACATCAGTACTAACTGCAGTGTGACAAAAAATTATTTGCTAGTAGAATTATTACAAGAATTAGTAGTTTTAACTTTTCACAAACACCGAAGCGAATATTGTATGTAATAGGTTATTTATAGCTATTTGACATATCATGTACATGCAAATTTATAATTTTACTGTTTGAAAAAACACATATATTATAACATTTATTCAAGTGGTGGATGTAAGAGAGAAGTTGTACTTCACTAATGAAACCAAACAATTTCAGGAATAAAAATTTATAATTATATATGGCTAAAAATTAAAAGCAGTAGGTACTGGTAATTATATATTTTTTTCTCTGTTGTTAAATTACAGTAATTCAGCTATATGGAGTTCGTAAAAATGATAGCACCCCCATATTGCACGTTACATACTGAACTACCCCTCCTAAGATTATATCTTAAACCTGCTCCTGAGTAATACATTGTGAATACGAAACAAATTCACAACATTATTTGGCTGCAGCTTGTCTGATACTGCAACCTGCACAGTACAATAATATACATATTCCTGCTGTGGCATTCTTGCCATATCAAAAACTCTACTTATACAACCTGACATAGGGAGTATCCAAAGGGAACGGAATGGACTGGAGCCCTTCCCAAAAATCAAACCAAACATTATCAATATTGTGAAATTTAATGTTCCATAAAAAACTGTTCTAGAGTACCTTTACAAAATAATTACTACTTTTCTGCGGTCGCTAGTTATAAAATACACTGAAGAGCTAAAAAAAACTGGTACACATGCCTAATATCGCGTAGGGCCCCCGCGAGCACGCAGAAGTGCCGCAAGATGACGTGGCATAGACTTGAATAATATCAGAAGGTATGCAGGAGGCAATCCACACCATTAATCCTGCAAGGCAGTCCACAAATCCATAGGGTCGCGAGGCGGTGGAGATCGNGCAGGAGGCAATCCACACCATTAATCCTGCAAGGCAGTCCACAAATCCATAGGGTCGCGAGGCGGTGGAGATCGCCTCTGAACAGCACGTTGCAAGGCATCCCAGATATGCTCAATAATGTTCATGTCTGGTGATTTAGGTGGCCAATGGAAGTGTCTACAGTCAGAAGAGTGTTCCTGGAGCCACTCGGCAGCAACTCTCGTCGTGTGGGGTGTCGCATTGTCCTGCTGGAATTTTCCACGTCCGTCGGAATGCACAATGGACATGAATGGGTGCAGGTGATCGGACAGAATGCTTACGTATCTGTTACCTGTCAAGAGTCGTATCTAGACGTATCGGGGTCCCATTTCACGCCAACTGCACACGCCCCATACCATGACTGAACCTCCACCAGGTTGAAATATCCCCTGTTGACATGTAGGGTCCATGGATTCATGAGGATGTCTCCATACCCGTACACGTCCATCAATTGGAAACGAGACTCGTCAGACCAGGCAACGTGTTTCCACATCAACATTCCAATGGCGGTGTTGGCGGGCCCATGCGAGTCGTAAAGCTTTGTGTCGTGCAGTCAACAACGGTACAAGAGTGGGCCTTCGGCTCCGAAAGCCCATATCATTTATGGTCCTTTAAATAGTTCACACGCTGGCACTTGTTGATGCCCCAGCATTGAAATATGCACCAATATGAGAAACGGTTGCACGCCTGTCACGTTTAATGATTCTCGTCAGTCGTCGTTTGTCCCGTTCGTTCACGATCTTTTCCCAGCCGCAGCGATGTGGAAGATTTAATGTTTTACCGGATTCCATATATATTCACGGTACTTTCGTGAAATGGTCGTACGCGAAAATCCGATTTGCATCGCTACCTCGGAGATGCTATGTCCCATCTCTCGTGCGCCGACTACAACACCAAGTTAAAACTCACTAAAATCTTGATAACCTGCCATTGTAGCAGCAGTAACCGATCTAGCAACTTTGCCAGACGCTTGTTGTCTCATATAGGCGCTGCCGACCGCATCGCGTTACTCTGATTGGTTCCATACCTCTGTTATTTGCATACGCACGCCTATACCAGTTTTTTTGGCTCTCCAGTGTATCATGCTCAATTATTGATAATAATCGTCGAATCTGTCGATCATATTTACTTTTCCACTTGCAAACTATAGTATGCTCGAACGGGTCTACTATGAGAATAGACTAGTCTCAATGGCTTTTTACGCGATAAATAATTAACTCTCAACAAAATAAAACAGTGACGAAATAACACTAGTACAATAAGTTAAACACAAAAACAGCCTCGCCGACTCCATAGTCGACAGTTTAATTTTGGCCTAAGTAATCGGTAACGAGACATCACAAAATAAAACGCACACAAAATATTCATTAATGCCATGTAAAATGGAATAACCTATGTAAGAATAGTTTACTGTAAACTGCAGATGTGCAGGTGGTCAAAACACGGCAATGTATTTCACTGACGCCTATTTGCTTGAAACCTCTTATCGTTTTTTAAAATTTAATTACACGTAATGACGTTACACATTCAACACGTTTCAAAACCATGCTTTCTTCATGTCTTTATGCTAGACACACAAATAGACGCGGTATATTAATTTTAATAAAGAACGCACTATGCCCAAGATCAAAACACAGAATGAAGCACTCGATTTTTCACTCGCATAGTCGCATATTTCTTCGAATAGATGGAAGAACGTTGGTTAGTATCGCACGAAAATAAATTCACATACCCTAAATTGAAACATTTCAATGAGATTGGAGTGAGTTGCTGTATTTATTGCCATAAAAGCTGTAGTTTGTAGCAGACCACCTCCAATTCTACATAGAAAATGGCCTTTGTTTACGTTATTGTACGCCCCGAGAGCAAGTGGCCAACCAGAGCTCTGGTACGCGGAACACAACGAAACAAGTACTCCGTGTCGCTTCTGTTATCCATCATTTGTTCTGTGACCGCGGTGACGCTAAACGTAACAAGTTTGTCAACTTCCAAATATGTGCGTTTAACGCCAACCTAATAGAATTAAAGACGTCACAAAGAAGTGAGAACTAATAGTATGGGCATTCGACAGTAGGTAGACTCACTATCGTCGTACATTTTTATTTTGTTCAGCTGTACGAAATCAAATAAAAATATGTACAAAAATTATTTTTGAATAGTTTAACTAAACTACGAAGTCTGCGGAACCCGTTACCTTTTAACGTCAATTGTAGACATGGCAGTTAACGTTTAGCGTTTAACGTCAAGTCGATATACGGTTAGGGGACATTGAGTATTAAATCCCACCGGATATTAACACTAAGCAAAAAAGTTCTCGTTCACAATTAACGGTTCCGTGACGGAAGAGTTCTGAGAACACAATTGGACTTCAAAACAAAGACGAAATGCATCAAATTTAATCCGTCGGGATTTGTTTCCTAAACGAGTGGCGTTCTGTCGGAATAAAATCGAATTTCTGTTACAGTCTGTTCGCGGTTTCTTCACACTTTTCGAATCAAACCTTTGAAAAATCCCCCCCCATGTAATACGTGTTTGGTTGTTTCCTTATTATGTTGTGTGTCGCAAGCCTGGTATAGTTGTGCTAACATACAAGAACATATAAAAACGTTATTGTTGAACTGATATTTTAATGTCACTTATAAATTAAAATATTTTATTTAAGATTACTTGGAATAAAAACAGAGAGAAAATATGAGTGTTGGCAATGCCTGGTAAGAAATAGTTCTTATTCAAAATGTTATTACGGTGAGTGCGCAAGAATGCGGTGCGTTATCAGTTTGGTGTAATTTTGTAGACTCAGTTAAGCTTTGTTTGCATGAGGTGAACGAATATTTTGGAAGTAGAACCTTAGAGCTTCAGAAAAATTCGGAAGTGACCGTGAATGAACAATAATATCGCAAACATACGTCCATAAAATCAGTATCCAATGAAAAATAATAGTGTTTATTATTTGTAAAACAAAAATGAAAATGTTTAACCTAGCTTGAACGTCGGTTATCTAAAGTATTTTTTTTAAAAATAGTAACATTTTTATTAAGTACGTCTCTGCAAAACTGCAATTTCAGCACTTTTAAACTCCCGATTACTTGTTTTTTACCTNAACATTTTTATTAAGTACGTCTCTGCAAAACTGCAATTTCAGCACTTTTAAACTCCCGATTACTTGTTTTTTACCTGCTTGACAGTATGTCGGTTAAAAAATATAACCCACATGTTCAGAATTACTCTTACAAGGGAAAACTATCACACTTAAATAAGAAAAAGTAATTATCGCACATAAAGTATATCTTCAGTGTTAACGAAATAGAATTACGTGATAACTTAAAATGTTACTGGTTTACGATGCACGCCAATGGGGTGGACTGTGCATACGGGTGATATTATACGTTNGTGATAACTTAAAATGTTACTGGTTTACGATGCACGCCAATGGGGTGGACTGTGCATACGGGTGATATTATACGTTACGACGGTGAAATTTTTCGCCCTTACAGACACCACGCGTCTTCTATTCCGTAACTCTTTAAGTAAGCCACCCACGAAAGTGAAAACTACTTCACACAATGCAATGCACTCACCTTTGCGCGTCTACCAAACGTGAGTGGTCCGCAGCGACAGGTCCAACATCAGGAAACACTACAACTTGCTCCGAGCGTAGCGCTGCGGTGACTAACCAATTCCAGCCAAACGCCAGCCGCCGCTAGAAGTGGCGTCAATTGTCGGAACAGCGCTGCTGCCTGGCGGCTGCGCCTCGAGCTACTGCCGGCGGCAGGTTGGCAGCCGTGGGCCGCCGCACTGACGTCACGCCGCCTTGACCTCCACGCGCCACGCCTGCCATACATAACTCGCCACACATCGCCGATACGAAGTCAAGGGACTCCATCATTCAAGCGTAAAACACGGAGAGTAACAACAAAACATTATAGCTAGGTTTACGATGAAAAACGTGTACATTACGAACGCGTATGTATCAAAATGAAAGTAAGTATTCTTTATGGCACTGTTCATTGGTCATCGCGAAGCACTGACGTACACTATAACAATTAACAATGCCATAAATAATACCTACTTTTATTTCGATACGCACGCGTTCTGTACGTACAAGTTTTTCATCGTAAACCGACCTTAAAGATGAGGTAGAAGGATTTTCGTATTTGCGCATTTCCGCAAAACAAACTCAAGTTTATCCAGCAATACTGTCAACATCCCGTGATCACACACTTACGTGACGTGTGATTTCGTAGTGTAGTGCTTTCCAATAAACCTCCATAGTTTTAATGCAATTATCGTATTAACAAAATAATTAATTTGATTGTACGAGTTACGCGAGATCGCCAATTGTTACCCAAACCATCACGCTCATCGTTCGTGCAGTATGTTACTGGACAATGCATTCTGGACAATTGTGCTCACCTTTATATTGTCAAATACGTTTGCGGCCATCACTGTCATTCTAGTTGAAGGACTCGTCCGAAAACATGGCATGATGCCGCTCTGCATGCCAGTGGGCGTGTACGTGGAATCGTAATCCCCATTAAAGCCCGAGGAGTGGCTGGTTCATAGGCTCAAGGAAATCCTCCACGAGGGAATTCAAGCACGCTCTGAAAAGCAGGCGTCGAAAACCCCGTTGAAACGGACAATGTTTCTGTGTTCCTACGTTCTGTTAACAATCGAGACTAAACTTAACGGTCCGTAACTGTCGTATGGATGAAATGTACGTTATCCCGTGGTTCCGTAACGTCTCGTGGTCCAGTTGCGGGATTTCGACTCGTCCTGTTATTTTCGGTACACCGCTTTATCGCTCGCATCACTGCCTAGGCATCACGCCCCGCATGAGTAGATTCTGCATTACGATCTTCCTCCTTCACGAAAGCTGATGTTTCGTCCCGCTTCAAATTCCGTAACGTTCTCGAAAGGAGCCCTTTCACGTCGACGAGGCATATCGATCCCAGTAGGAACGTTTGCAACTCACTGGTGATGAATAACTGTACTTTTCTGTATCCTCCAGTCCTCTGTTAATACACTTTTAGCCGTCAGTTCAGATGGCACTGCTGCGTTTAGGCACGTGCAGTCATTCTCGAAATCTACTCATTTTGCGTATCACGCCCTGCTTTACGCTTCCTGTGTGTTTCTTTTCATTTGCATGTTTACTTCATGGCGTTGCATTATTCACTCATATGAGTGTTTGGGTTTGGGTTCCATTAAAACACGATCATGGAAAGTATACCAAACTTTCAAAGCACGTATTTATTGTAAACCACCATCCTCCTCAATCGTCCAGGTCACATGCTTGTGATAGTCCTATTGGCAAATTAAAAACTGAGTGTTGCGACTCAGAAATAAGTTTCTGCGCAGCTAAAATGCGCAGTATAGCCTGTATTCATTTTACGTGATAGAAGTGATGTGGCTCGTACGGTTTTACGTGCCCATTTGAAGTCTATTGGTAGAGCTTATTTGGGACGGATGTTATAACTGTAAAAAAAAATACCTTTAACACTTTGCATGCTGCCGACGTAATATTATGTCGCCTGAATTTAACTGAATTGTACAGCGTTTTCAGTAACATTGCGACATTCGCGTTCCTTGAATTCACGGGCGAAGAACTATTACTTTTCCAGCAATTTTCATAAGGTTTTCTGCAACATAATTAAGTCAGCAAAACCAATATGTAAATTACTGAAATATACAGAATGGATTGTATGTTATTCTACGTATAAACAAACATTTGGTTTACAAAATACTTTCAACTCGGCATTATATTGGCAGACAGCCGGCAAATAATGAACATTTTGCAGAATAGTAAACGTATCCGATGTTGTGTGAATCAATAGAATTGTATTAAATAGGAATACAGAAACCAACAGAAACTATTAGTAGGAAATAACCGGTTCTAGCCCACCTGGCATCCTGGCGGGGACAAAGGGACAAGCCAGCAAGCCTCTTGGATGACGTCACGCAGCAACCTCCTGCTCTGTCATTCTTTGCCGACGTTAGCCATGTTGGATTTCCCTTCCCGCTTTGTCGTTCCTGGCCAACGACGGCCATCTTGGATGTCCCCACTTTACGCTCTTGCATTCTGCGTGGAGGGTTTTCTCCGTGATATCCCTCCCATATATCCGCCAGGACACCAGGGTTTTCTCCGCGATATCCCTCCCAGGTTCTCACCAGGATGCCAGGGTTTTCTCTATGATATCCCACCCAGGTCCCCACCAGAACGCTAGGGTTTTCTCTGTGCTTTACCTCCTAGGTCCCTGCCAGAATGCCAGGGTTTTCTCCATGCTATCCCTCTCATGTCCCCGCCAGGATGCTAGGCTGTATCCCGGGTGGTTGCCTCAGAGTTCTCCATGTCTCCTTCCTTCCTTCCGGGCTTGTGCCAGAGTAGTCTGTGTGTGTGGCTATAATTCCCCTAGAGGGATTCCTCGTAGACGGCTAAGAGGGAGCGAAAGCAAAGAAGCCGGTTTGAAGCCTACGGCCTCAGGCTGTCAGGATTGGGCCCTGAAGGCTTAAACCTAGTGTATGAACAGAGAGTGAACTTTGTAAGTGGTTGTGTTTAAATGTGTTGGGTAGACTGTGTGGGGACTTATTAAATTAAGAACACAAGTGTAAGTAAAAGAGACTTGTATAGAATGTGTGAAGAGTCATATTTCGGGTCCTGCAGCCGCGGGAGTACCATGACGTCTTCAAGTAGCCCCAGTGGGCAACCAAAAATAGGCATGCTGGAGGTACTGGGACTTACAATACCAGAAAAATCAAGGACTCTAAAGGAGAAGAGGAAAAGTCTTACTGGATTTCTCAAGAGTGAGTTCGTTGCAAGGGAGGTGACTGAGGCTGTGATCAGCCGCTTACTGGACCCTCATTTAAACTGGGAGAGATATACGATGTCCACTGGCAAAAAGAGGATACATCGCAAGATCTGGAAAAATATTCATGGAGTTAAATCGAGCTTCGTAGACTCTTGGATTCAAGAGGTCTACGATGAAGAGGACAAAATGGAGGAGTCCGAAGAGGATGGTAGGATGGGAAGAGGAAATCCAGAAGTATTGTGAGTACTGGAAGGAACTGAAGATTAGGAATAATCTTCCTCCTCTGATGAGGAACCAGACTTGAAGGTAGCAACCTGGAAAGTTCAAGAGTTTACCCTCGTTCGTGAAGAAGGGGAAACATCTTAAAGCCTCCATGATGGTATTTCCAGAGGCATCAGATTTGGAAGTGGTCCCCAGATCTTCATCATTGAAGACTTCAGGTGCAGATGTGGAAAATGTTCCCGGTACTTCGAGTCAGCAAACAAAGGCTAAGAGGATGTTGAGATATAAACTACCCAGTGAAGAAGGGAGAGACTCACTGGTAGATGAGGAAAACAATGTGCAGAAAATTCATGGGGAGACTAGGAATCTGGTCTCCAAAATGATTGAGTGGATACTAAGCAAAAGCTCAAAGGTAAATTCGACACAGGCAAATTGGCTAATTCCCAAATTAAGCCAATTACAAAGCAATGTTGATGGAATGCTTATGGAGAATCGCAAGCTAATTGGGAAGCTAAGGCAATTAGAGAAAGCATCAGTCATGAAGCAGGGGACCCTCAGAACTGCCAAACAAGCTGTTCCGGAAATAAAAATTTATGCCCAGGTGGCAGGAACAGAAAGCCTGAAGCCAAAGCCCGCCAAGAAGGTGGTCCTTGTGTACCCGGAACATGAAGGAGTCACTAGTACGGAATCACGGGACAATATCAAGAAAGGTCTTAACCCAAAAATGGAAGGACTTCAGATAAGAAACATATGGGGCATTAGAGGTGGAGGTGGAATTATCGTGGCCGGAAATAACAAGACTCTGGAGCTCATCAATAATACCTCGAAAATCCAGGCACTGGGCTAGAAGCTTGAGGCCCCTAAAATACTTAGCCCAAAAATTGTGGTTTATGATGTACCACGAAGCGAAGATGGGTATGATCTGCCTGAAACAATTTTCAGGCAGAATTTAAGTAATGGGAATTGTGGAGGCCATAACTTGCAAAGCTTTGTGAGGAGCGTGACAGTCAGTCATAGAACCGGACGGAGGGATACGGACAGGGTTAATGTGGTCCTGCAATGTAACCCACAANGAGCGTGACAGTCAGTCATAGAACCGGACGGAGGGATACGGACAGGGTTAATGTGGTCCTGCAATGTAACCCACAAGTGAGAAATACACTGATAAATAAAGAAAGAGTAAACGTGGGTTACGGCAGCTGTAGAGTGCGTGATTACATATCGTTATCACGGTGCTACAAATGCTACAATAGCTAGCCGATGCAGGGAGAAAGAGTCCACCTGTTCGTGTTGTGGAGATCAAGGACATGAGTATAAAAACTGTCCAAAGAAAACCGTGAGTGGCTTCAAGGAAATCTGTGTAAATTGTCATAAGAAAGGTAAACAGCACGATCACAGAGTGGACTCAAGGGACTGCCTCGCATATCAAAAATCCCTGTCTGTAGAACTCTCAAGGATCGATTATGGAGTGTAATAATGTCCTAAGGTGTGGACAGTTAAATATGCAGCGCTCAGTGGTGGTTGCCGCAGAATTAAACAGAATCGTGGTGGAGCAGAAACTGGACATTGTAATGTTCCAGGAACCATACATTCAGTTTCATGATGTTGTGGGCCTGCGGGGCGAAGTGTGCACCGCTGGTATTCGTCCCTGGACTGGGATGCTGGGTGCCAACAAAAACCTTGGATATAATGGTAAAGACCAGCGTATCTAATATGCACCATGCATGCATACAAATAATTAAAGGTACAATGGAATGCTGGTTCGTATCCTCGTACTTTCAGTGTGGTGACGACACGCAAATACATCTGGACCGATGGGAGGTCATAACCAACACTTTGAGAGGTAAGTCTCTGATTATATGTGCTGATGCTAACACCAAATTGGAGTTATGGCACTCTCCAGTAGATTATGAGGCAGGAGATCTGGTGAGCCATATTCTCCTAGCAAACGATATGGANTGGAGTTATGGCACTCTCCAGTAGATTATGAGGCAGGAGATCTGGTGAGCCATATTCTCCTAGCAAACGATATGGATGTGGCAAATGTGGTAGGAGAACTGCCAACATCTTTTTCGCAGGCCCACGGAACACAGTCATTCCTTGATATAACTNTGTGGCAAATGTGGTAGGAGAACTGCCAACATCTTTTTCGCAGGCCCACGGAACACAGTCATTCCTTGATATAACTGCAATGAATAGGAAAGCTTTCAACAGTGTTAAACACTGGAAGGTGGTAGAATAAAGCTCCAGTGATCACAGGTTGATCATCTTAGAAATACACGGAGGTGGAGGGCATGAGCCCCAAATAATTGAAAATGAAGTGCGATATGTGCACAACATGGCTGATTGGGTGGCCTTCGATCGGGCCCTGCTGGGTAAGCTTAAGACACTTGATAGTAATCAAGTAAGCTTGGATGACCGGGTTAAGGAATTGACTCAGGTCATTNGCTGGGTAAGCTTAAGACACTTGATAGTAATCAAGTAAGCTTGGATGACCGGGTTAAGGAATTGACTCAGGTCATTCATGAGACATGTGAAGACAGCCTTTGCAAAACATCTTGTGGACTTCCCAACCTTTCTTGGTGGTATAAAGAGTTGGATCTGGAACAGAAGCCCTTGAGAAGGGAAAGAAGAAAGCTGCATCGGCTATGAGGAGAAGAAANGATAAAGAGTTGGATCTGGAACAGAAGCCCTTGAGAAGGGAAAGAAGAAAGCTGCATCGGCTATGAGGAGAAGAAAGGGTGCAATTCTCCCAGACCTACAAGGCGAAGAAGCAAGCTTACTTTGGTAGGGTTCAGAGAAAGAATATCAAGTCTTGGGAGGACTTTGTTACAAGAGCCTGTAATGAAGATCCTTTCAGCATTGTGTATAAGTTGGCGGCTAATAAAACCAAGAGGGCCGTCCGACCACCGTGTATGAAAGTTAATGGGAATCTGATTTTGGATCAGAAATAATCTATGGAAGTTCTGCTCCATGCACTTCTGCCTGATGACTCCATGGAGGAAGAGGGGGAGGGACACGCAGGAAAGAGGTGGTCAGTGAATACAGTTCCTGAAGAACAGGATGCTCCAGAATTTGATATAGAGGAACTGACAACCACTGTTCATAGTGTCGCGTGACAGTTTTGAGGATTATAGCACGCCTTTGGCTCACATCCCTCACCCCCTTACCCCACCCCCTTCAACCTTTAGCGCACTTTGCTGTCGCCTTCGAATAGGCACGTGGCATGGAAAATCTCCAGACACGTGGAGCTGAAGTGGAGGCCTCCCCCCCCACACCCCCTTCATCTACCTACGCCTCCAACCCGCCAGCAGATCTGTCGAGAGTGCAGGGCTTNTTGATGATCACCGAGCCAAGGGAAGAAATCGCGAGCAGACGTGAGAACGAGTCCAAAACCGCAGCCCAGAGAGGGTCCGCACCGACGGAACGGCTTCCAGGGCCGACCACTTCACTGGAACGCCACCACAGCTGACAGCACTCGCCACGGAGTTAAGTATGCAAATCACCGTCACAGAAGCCCCCGCCATCACGAAGTAATTCGCCCAGTAAATTCGAGTAGACAAAGTATAACAGTACCGCACCTCAAACGTTTAATGTGGTGTATTTGTGAAAAACTATAAGATACAATATACCAGTACTTCAAATTACAACAGTGATAATCTACCTAATTTACAAAACCCGCAACCCCCCCACGCACCTAATAGTCGGGGCCTGGGGGACATTAACTTTGACCGTATAAGCCGCCTTGTCTTTTACAGTGGGGATTACATACGTCAATAGAATGAAGAATGGGAAAGCTCCAGGTATGGATGGTACAACAACGGAGATCCTGAAGAGGTGCTATTCCCGAATAAAGGACATTCTTCTGAAGATATGCAATGACTGTCTCCAAGCTGGAATGTTTCCTTCCCCTTGGAAACTGGGATGCCTGAGAATCCTATGCTAGGGAAACAACAAAGAATTAGATGACTCTAAGTCCTATAGGCCTTTGACGTTGCTTCAAGTGCTGGGCAAAGTGTATGAGAAATTGATTAATATCAGATTAATAATGGCACTTGAGACAGAGGGAACACTGAATGAACACCAGTGTGGATTCAGGAGAGGTACAGGAACTGACTTTGCCCTTCACGATGTGATGGAAAGGATTTGAGGTACCTCTACAAAGTATATAATGGCAATATTTCTGGACATATCTGGAGCGTTCGATAATGCCTGGTGGCCGGAGGTGATGCATCGGCTGAAGGACAAGAAATGTCCAGCAAGCATCTACAAGGTCATCTTGAAATTCTTCTGTGAAAGATGGAGCATTTATACCTTAAAGACAGCTCAAGTCAGGAAGTTGTTGAAGAAGGGATGTCCCCAGGGATCGGTACTACGACCGATCTTATAGAACTTCCTATTCGACGGGTTCCTGGAGTTGGTTCTTTCGNGGGATCGGTACTACGACCGATCTTATAGAACTTCCTATTCGACGGGTTCCTGGAGTTGGTTCTTTCGCCTGGGTGCACAGTGTATGTGTACGCAGATGATGGACTAATCCTCCTCTCTGGGAATTCAAGGTTGGAACTGGAGACAAAAGCCTCAGAAATCCTGAATAAGACATGGAGGTGGTCATAAACAGTTAAGCTTAATTTCTCAATCGAGAAAACTAAGATAATGTTGGTTAAGGGAAAATTAAAGAGGTACCCAACAGTGTACTTCGGGGGAGCCCAGTCCAATATGTGAATGAGTTCAGGTATCTCGGAGTCATCATGGATGATAAGATGAGCTTTTGAANTGGGGGAGCCCAGTCCAATATGTGAATGAGTTCAGGTATCTCGGAGTCATCATGGATGATAAGATGAGCTTTTGAAGCATATAGAATATGTGTCACGGAAGGCAGTCATAATGTTTCAAAAACTTAGAAGAATTGGCAATTCCAACTGGGGCCTTAATTGTGGTACACTGAGAGTAATTTATAAGGCGGTATTTGAGTCAATTATAGCATATGGTGCTGTAATGTGGTACCATAGGGTTGGACTTTCGTGGCACAGGAGAAAACTTGTAAGTGCTCAAAGAGCGGCTCTACTGACCATTACAAGTGCATATAAGACTGTATCCAATGAGTCGCTCCCTGTGATAGTTGGTGTGCTCCCGGTTGATTTGCTAGTCAGATGTAGAGGATTGACAGCGGAGAGAGCGCGAGTCAGAGGACTCTCAAGAGAAGGCAAAGAACTCATTAAGAATGAGATTCTAGAAGAATGGCAATACAGATGAACCAACTCGGAAAAGGGAAGAATAACATATGTGTTGCTGCCAGATATCAAATTTAGAATGCGCTGTAAGTGGATCAATTTGAACCACTACAGTATGCGACTATTTACGGGTCATGGGAACTTCAAGGCGAAGTTATACGGCTTCCGACTTGTGCAATCTCCGCTGTGCGATGTATGTGGGGTAGACGATACGGTGCATCATGTTATTGCTGATTGCCTCAAGACTGAGGATATCGGGGTTTGGCTCGAGGAGCAAACACAAGAAATGGGCATTCACTGGAGAGTTGAAGCTGCTATGGTGAATAAAGATCTTCACAAGATATGGAACAAATTCGCTACTCGAATCGGTAAACGATTAGAGNTGAAGCTGCTATGGTGAATAAAGATCTTCACAAGATATGGAACAAATTCGCTACTCGAATCGGTAAACGATTAGAGGAGTTTGACAAATGGTACCAGCGAATTTCTGACGACCCATAATGGGGTATTTAGGTAAAGGTTTACACAACAGGTAAATCGGGATATCCTTGATTGGTGAGGACAGGTTTTTAAAGAGAAACCCGGTAGAATACCGTGTAAAGGCATAAAATGAAAGTGAATATCCTGAAGAAANGAGGACAGGTTTTTAAAGAGAAACCCGGTAGAATACCGTGTAAAGGCATAAAATGAAAGTGAATATCCTGAAGAAAAGGAGAGGAAAAAGTGCAGCGCACTGTTTTACTCATCCGAGTATAGTTACAGCGCGGGAGGTTTGGAGGGTACGCTGGCCTTCGCGTCTTAAAAACCTGTCCCTAAACAGCACCTAACAGGTGATGATGTTCGCTGTCAAATATCACAATCAGTATTTGAAACAGTATTTCTAAGTGCATCACATGGTTATGCTTGAATCAGTGTACCTTGGTTTGAAGAAGAGTGGTGATCAGTCTGGCGAGCGAAGCGAGCCAGACTTCCCCCTTGTTTTCAGGTGCTGTTATAAGGACGAAGAGAAATCACTACGTTACTGTTGTTCAAAAAACAGTGATTCGCTATTACGGACGCGAAGCGGTGATGTTAGATTAGGAGAATCTGTAAACCAAAATGTATAATCATAAACTTACAAAAGGTAGTTATATTTCTGCAAGGGTGTATCGAAATATTCTTAGTGCCAATTACGATGTAGCTTAGGACGATGAAACTCTCTGTCGGAAAGCTGTAAGTGTTGAGGAGAGTTACACAATGTTGTCGTTCATGTTTCGTTTTGGACTTAAAGGTTTGACTGCTAAACCTGGCAGTGGTGTTTTGGAGTTTCGTTTCTTTCGTAAAAATCATAATAAGCCTAATCCATCATTTACTGACTTATCTGCTTTGGATGCCTGTGATATTATATGTTGGAAGACTGTTCCTGTACATGAAGCTGTTGTTAATAAAACTGCTGTTATAAGTATGTATTCTAGTCCTGTATTGTATTCCCGTAAAAAACCCTTGAACTGAGATATGAAATATGGTTGTATAGAAAACGTGTCGGTACAACAGGTGACTTGGGTGTACTTGGTCATATACAGATCGTTTATTCTGCATAAACATGAATAAACTTTGTGGTGAAATATAGCTATTTGTTTTCATATAAATTGTCTATTGGTTTTCATTTATTGGCTCTTTCCCCAGCTGCAAGGACACAAGGACCAAAATTCGAATAGCATCTCTGCTATAAAAAAATTATATGAGCGCTTATCTGATCAGAAATTAAATTCTTAGAAATCTTGAAGTTCTGGAAGTTCTGGATCTCGAAGAGGGCACTTTCCTGAATGCTGCAGGAACGTAGGATAAAAACTTCCCTGTCATAAGCGCTCGAGTCTATAGTGTTATTCTAGAGTCCACAAATAAATTCATTACTGTTTGCCATCATGAAAAATAATATTATATATGAAAGCACATTAATAAACATCTCATAAAATATTCTACTCAGGCTCAACATTATGATGTTACGAAACTTACGTTTATTTACGTATAAAAGTTCGTGCTTGGTTCGACCTGTAATTTATAATTCGGCCGTACAAAAATATTAAATACAAATTTTATTTNGTATAAAAGTTCGTGCTTGGTTCGACCTGTAATTTATAATTCGGCCGTACAAAAATATTAAATACAAATTTTATTTTGTAACTAATATACACGTCCACCAATGTACATAATTTGCTCATTTTGGTTCAAAACAAAATTTGTGCGTGTAGAGGCAAAATAAAAACAGCTATCGTCAAAAATCATTTTTTTATTTCTGTTGCCACAAATAACTGTAAATCCATCGTTTTTTAAATCCAATTTTATTACAAAATATCTAGCAAGTGGACATATATATTTATTTACATTTCCACACTAGTACGAAGGACAAAAGTTTATCCTTTACATAGGTTACTAGCGCATAAAATATTTTGGTTCTATTCATTTCTGTGAAATTAATTGAAAGAAGTATTTGTATTTTTAAAATCTTTATTATTGAAGTACTTGTTTGTATAGAATGTTTTTAGTTTTACCATCTTCCGCGCGTGTGAATAAGTTGTGTGGTTTTCCTACTCTAGAACACGACACATACAATTGACAGTACGAAAACCATTCTGTTTCTAAATCTATTCCGCACATTTGCAATGACTGTCCTTGAGCTTTATTTATTGTCATCGCAAATGCCAATCTGACTGGAAACTGAGTTCTTTTAAAGTGAAAGGGAATTTATGATGGGATAAATGGAATTCTGGGAAGAAGCACATCTTCTCCTTTGAAAGCACCTTTCAAGATGGCAACTTCTGTAGTATTGCCCATCATTTTTTTATTGCAAGGCGTGTACCGTTGCAAAGTTTTGGTGGATTGATGTTACGAAGTAAAATGACTGGCACTCCTATTTTCAATTTTAATATATGTGGAGGCAATCCTGGAACATCAAGCGGATTTAGACATTCTGGCGGATAATTTACCGCCTCATTTTCGTGTAATGTTAAATCCACAGATTCGTATGACATGTTCGCTTGTCGATAAGTATCGACATATATTAGTATCGATATATCGGTATATCAAGCATTGACGTAATTATAAGTATCGTTATATCGATATATCGATACTTATAAGTACGTCAATGCCCTATATATAGATATTTCGATATATCGTTATATCGANGTATAAAAGTTCGTGCTTGGTTCGACCTGTAATTTATAATTCGGCCGTACAAAAATATTAAATACAAATTTTATTTGGAACTAATATACACGTCCACCAATGTACATCATTTGCTCATTTTGGTTCAAAACAAAATTTGTGCGTGTAGAGGCAAAATAAAAATAGCTATCGTCAAAAATCATTTTTTTATTTCTGTTGCCACAAATAACTGTAAATCCATCGTTTTTTAAATCCAATTTTATGACAAAATATCTAGCAAGTGGACATATATATTTATTTACATTTCCACACTAGTACGAAGGACAAAAGTTTATTCTTTACATAGGTTACTAGCGCATAAAATATTTTGGTTCTATTCATTTCTGTGAAATTAATTGAAAGAAGTATATGTATTTTCAAAATACTTATTATTGAAGTACTTGTTTGTATAGAATGTTTTTATTTTTACCATCTTCCACGCGTGTGAATAAGTTGTGTGGTTTTCCTACTCTAGAACACGACACATACAATTGGCCGTGCAAAAAACATTCTGTTTATAAATCTATTCCACAAATTTCTCAATGACTGCCCTTGAGATTTATTTATTGTCATTGCAAATGCCAAACTGACTGGAAACTGTGTTCTTTTAAACTGAAAGGGAATTTCTGATGGAATAAATGGAATTCTGGGAAGAAGCACATCTTCTCCTTTGAAAGCACCTTTCAAGATGGCAACTTCTGTAGTATTGCCCATCATTTTTTTATTGCAAGGCGTGTACCGTTGCAAAGTTTTGGTGGATTGATGTTACGAAGTAAAATGACTGGCACTCCTATTTTCAATTTTAATATATGTGGAGGCAATCCTGGAACATCAAGCGGATTTAGACATTCTGGCGGATAATTTACCGCCTCATTTTCGTGTAATGTTAAATCCACAGATTCGTATGACATGTTCACTTGTCGATAAGTATCGACATATATTAGTATCGATATATCGGTATATCAAGCATTGACGTAATTATAAGTATCGTTATATCGATATATCGATACTTATAAGTACGTCAATGCCCTATATATAGATATTTCGATATATCGTTATATCGATAGGTATCTATATGTCTTTTTTTATATAGATAGATCTGTTGCTATGTTGCGACTTTACATTGTTGACATTGCATTGTTGACGTTGCATTGTTGACTAAGGCGCTTCCTGACGCGAAAGCATTGTAAAAATGAGCTTTTTGCAGATTTAGTACCTTTGCAGGTAATACAGATATATAAGAAAGGCGTACAAACACTCGTGGGAACGAAAGGAAGGTTTATAAAAACAAACCGAAAGATAATCGGTTGATTTTTTTGATAGTTATACGCGTCCGAACAAACGGACACAACATATATATATATATATATATATATATATATATATAATACTAAGAATCGGAATATATATATGGTACAAAGCCAAGTATTATCAATATATGCATGGCTTGCATACCGTAATTATGGTACACACACACCTACCCACATGCACACATAATGTACACAGACACTGGATGTCACAGGGTCATTGCGACAAACTTTTATGGGTGGTAGGTAATATAATAAGGAACAAATTTTGTCAGAGAACTGATTACCGGTGATGCTCCGTTGAGACACAGCATGCAATTATCAAATAGATCCACGCGCCTGGGAGGTGGACTTTCCGCAGCGCACGTATCACATACCTGCTGTCGATCATGCAGTCGCCTGTCGCTGCTAGAAGATGTGCAGCTGAACGTACTAGTCTACACGTGGCTTCATCATTATGGCGCTCCACCGCATTTCAACCGTCGTGTTCCCCAACACCTCACTGCCACGTTTGGCGTTGAGTGGATTAGGGGAGGCGGCCCTCACGCCAGTCTATTTCTTCCTGTGGGACCACATCAAGAATAGGTGTACTCTAGGCGTGTGGAGAGCCGTGACGTTCTCGTGGGACGAATACAGGCGGCATGCAACGCGGTTCAAACCACTCCTGGCATCTTCTAGAGGGCGGTCAGCCCTGATTGCAACGTCTACAATCAAGCGGAGGGCCGCGTTTTTAGCACCTGCTTTAGGTTAATGTATGGGAATGTGTAACAGACATTCAATAAAATACTATAACCTACAAATATCTACCTACTTATTATTAGCGCCAAACGTACACTACTACCTCTAATACCGCTGTTTCCTGGGAGGTAGGCAGCTAGTGCCTGTTGTGTATCACTAACTGCCAACCCATCAGGCGTTACAACGACGTGCTGTACAAAGACGCCTAGCGTCTAAACGGTGCATCTTCGGGCATCCGTTCTCTGACAAAAAGTTGTTCCTCATTACATTTTATCCTGTTCCATTCTGTATACACGTCAAAACTCGTATGTATATAATATGTATATATGAATGTAAGAATGTTCTATGTACAGTTATACACTGTCTTAACCAAATTTGCCAGGCATACCCTTCAATAACCAACTAAAAATAACGTATAGGCTAAAATAGGCTCCGAACCTCATTGGGCCCGAAACCCCTCCAAAATCCCTTAAGCGATATCGCAGGGGAGACCGGAGCAGGCAGGTAACATGGGCACGTTGTCACACTCGAAGTAGTTCTCTAAAGAGATACAGGATCGCGCCACCAGTCCCACACGACGTGTGTCAATCGAGCGTCTTGACCCTCCATTGGCGGTATTGAGAATGGTGACGGCTTTACCGGAGGAGTGAACTTTTTGTGTTTCTTGAACTTGTAAGCAAAATTTCTCCTTGACGTATAATCGTAAATAACATTGTTTACATTAAATGTTAATATTATTGAACATATTCCCCTTAAAGACCATTGTTTTAGGTTTACTTTAAACTATCAAGAAGAGTTTATTTTTTTGTGTTGGTAATTTGAGGTTAATGGAAAGAAGGAACCGAGCAATGAGGCACGTTGGCACAATGAATAAGGGTCATGTTGGCACACTCTGCCAACATGCCCCGTAATATTATAATTTAATTTAGTCCCTACATTCCCTATTCTGTATCCCGAAATTACTTACGCAATTATAATAATAAATATATTCAGATATTATAATATATTCGGTAGGTTTTCCGCCTTTTTTTTCATGTCGCTGCCAAAAACAGAAGATAAATATTAAAAATAACAGTTTTTTTCATCAGATATAATGATGGTACACGCATACAAGAAGAAGGCTACCAGAGGAAAAGTATCTGCTGAAACAATGGAAGCAGCCGTACTTACAGTAAAAATAACGCATTGTTCAATCAGAAGAACTGCCGAAGATTTCGGTATAACATTTAGGACTCTGGCTAGATACTGCACTAATTACAAAAAAAAAATTCCACAATCTGGGTCAGAATCAACACAGCCTGCAATGAAATTGCCACAGTATGTTGCAGAATCGCCGCAGCTTGTGACTCTACCGACAAACTTGAGCAGGTGATTCCACATCAAAAAATAGGTCTAACATATATGCACGAAATATAGCTNCACAGTATGTTGCAGAATCGCCGCAGCTTGTGACTCTACCGACAAACTTGAGCAGGTGATTCCACATCAAAAAATAGGTCTAACATATATATGCACGAAATATAGCGGCGAAAACCGAAGGGGTGAAAACCGCACTTGAAAGTAAAGTTTAAGCAGATGTTTTTTTTTTTGGCTAGTAACACAGCCAGAAGTAACGATAAATGCCTGGGTTTCTGGATGCTGCATCATTAAACGACGAAGTACAAAGCACAAATAAATGGGCGGCAATATCAAACCCCATCCATGAAAAGTGGCGGGTTGGCAACACATTTGTGCAAATAAAAATGTAACTGTATCGCTTTGGTCGATGTTTCCCGCGGATTTGTAATCTACCCTACATAGCGGACAAAAATGCCGTATTGTTTTTTTATGTTCACCGCACAGAAAATTGACAAGTGTGTGTATAAATATATTTATATTGAGTTATGTATAACGAGTCTACAATTTAAGTGTGTCACACAAAACAAGAAACAGCCTCTTGCGTAACGGAAACTACACATTTAAAAACGTGATTTTCGTTTATCAGATTCTATCCTTTTTAATGCAATATTCAAAAACTTTCAGATAAAAGGTCTAGTGAAACTACAATTTTAAAATAGTTATTTTCGCCTATACAAATCTATCCAACTTAATGTAACATTCAAAAACGTTTAGGTAAAATGTTTAGTGAGCTCAATTCTAAGCAAAACTGTAATGCTTGCCAATTATCTCTTGGTGACTTCTTAGCATTGATAATTTCGAACGTTAGTGTATAACTTAACACCAAAAATAATATATTATTAGTAAATAAACGTTTCTTATATTTACTTATTTAGTTGAATCAGCGCTAAGACAGGACTTAAGATGATATCAAATACTATACAAACTTCCAGTTATGGACTACAGACTCCCGACAGGTAACAGATTTTTGGCCAAAGTGTTTCTCGTTTATAAGTGTGGCCCCCTGACACACTTATAAACGAAATGAAATGTAACGAAATGAAATGTAACGAAATGAAAATAGCGTTTCAAATGTCGTCTTCATCCCTCCACTGTACGGACCCTCGTGCAACAGGCATTCCTCGGAATACCAGCCACATCGCTTCGGGCAGAATATTAGATGGTCACGAGATTGTTAAAGAGCACCTGATAATACAGAAACTAAGCTGCCTCATGGATTATGAACTTCAGCTACACACACCAAGAAAATGGCTTCACTTGCCATCAACATGGCGGAATGCCATTTGCCAGTAGCTTCCTGGGAAATTAATTGACATGTTATAGGCCCAGTCAGCAGGGAATATTGCAGCACACAGTGTCGATTGGAGCTCAAACTCTGTATACAGAAGTTCACACAATAATCGATCAGAAAGCTTACATCAAAGATCCGCCATGCCTGCTCGCTCACGTGTCTTCAACCACATATTGTACAGCTCTGCCACAGAGTCAAAATGGCATGGCGGATCCTTTGATGTGGCCACGCCCGTTATCTGATTGGCTCCGCATGACTCTGAAAATTGACATAGTGTCTGGATAGATACTGAAAGATGCGAAAGATTCTCTATTAACTGGGATGAATACCAGCAGTGCTTGACAAACGGCATTTCCGAAATATTAGGCTGGCTAGTGACGCCATATTTTTTGCGTGTGTGGCTAGGGTTTGCATTGTGACCGGCCGTTTAACCTCTGCATTCGTAAGTACTCTGTGACTATCCTAAGTAATATACACTTATGACGCCTATTAAGCCGGCAACCCACCTACCAACATCGCTTTGTGGGTGGAGGCATTCCAGGCGTCACGCACTATAACGTATGTCGAGTACGAGTTCCTAACGCCTCTACATGCATCGACAAAGGCAGAAACATTTTTTAGACTCACTTGATGACATCGTAATACTTAAACGACTTCTATAATTGAGCTACAGAGTTTTGGATACACTGACGACTTTTAAAACTAGCTTAAAAATAAAGACAGCGAAGTGCAATACAGTCACTAGCGGAACTCGCTTGTAATGGGATTCAGGCTCGTTTGTTAACACGGGTTACAATATATATAAAATATTTTCTCTAAAATCCCGCATAGACTTCAGTCCTCCAAAACTTAACGTTTAAATGTTCTTCGTGAATCCTAACTAATATTATAAATACGAAAGTGTGATTGTTTGTATGTTTGTTTGTTTGTTCTTTTTTCACGTCTCAACGGAGCAACGGATCGACGTGATTTTTTTGCACAGAGATAGTTGGAGGGCCGAGAAATGACAGACTTCTTTTTATCCCGAAAAAAATATCTCACTCCCTCAGGAAAAACATTTTTAGTAAAAAATAGCACTTGGGGTTCAATGCTGCGTCAATGTAAGTTGTTAGTGTGGGACGAAAGCACAATGCCACACAAAATAGCGATAGAGGCCCTAAACCGAACTTTACCGGATATACGAAACAATACAGACATTATGGAGGAATGGTTGTATTACTGGCTGGTGACTTCTGCCAAACTCTACCAGTGATTCAGAGAGCCAGACCTGCAGATGAAATCAAAGCCTGTCTGAAGTCTTCAAGCTTATGGGCCAATGTCAAGAAATTCAGCTTGACGACAAATATAAGAGTGTACCTCTACAATGACGTTGATACAGGACATTATGCTGATACACCATTAAAAATTGGAGATGGGCGGTTAGACACAGATGCCAAGGGCTGTGTGTCACTAATGGGGGATTTGAGTAATTTGGTGCAGAGTTATACGGAACTGATTGCTAGAGTTTACCTAAATTTACAAAGAATTATAAATTACAACCAGTGGCTATGTAAAAGAGCTATTCTAGCACCAAAAAATGACATATTTAGTGCTCTGGTCTGTGTTTATGATTAGTGTATATCTACTAACAAATACCGTAATTTCTCCCTATAAGTTTGTTACCATAACCAAGCGAGCGAAGCCGCGGGTAAATGCTAGTATTTATCATATGTTCATGAGCCTTTTATTTCGCGTATATCTGCCTTTTATGAAAATTGTCAACTCCCACCACCACAATCTCAGCTGTACCCAAGCTGGGTTTGAGAACATGCGGTTGCCCGGGTCTGTAAGGAACAAAGGACACTCAGCGCGTGTAGCACCTGGGTGGCCCTAGTTCGTACTATTGGCAGCAGTGGATAACACGATGGCCAGTATTCGCAAGAGATCATGTGAAGTGTTGAAGCGCCACCTTCCATAAAGCAATTATGCATGTCTCTACCACACTTGGACAGTGCGGTATCTACAACCACCAGTGTTTCAAACAGCTTCACCTGTCATTTAGGTGCTACGTTTTGTAAAACGGAAATCTGGGTCCGATTTTCTAGTATGTTAAGGGTGCTGGTCACCAACCAAATTCACTATCTGACATTTGTACATAATGCTGTTTCATTTGTAGATATTGCTTACGAGTACTATTTCTTTGCATAAGCTATTAATATGTTGAAAAATATTCATTAAAATGCACGGTTACGAATTTTTTTAACATTACAAAGATGCCATATTATACTAATGTTAGAGGGATGATATCACCAAACAAAAATGCACACATATAAGACCTTCGTTTATGTAAATGATGTACCAAAATTTGTTGTTTAGTATAGTGGAGATTCTCTTTTTTGTTTATAAAAGCATTTTAAATCCTCTTGCGTTAAGGGTGCGTACCTTTCCCGATAACCACTTTGGGCTATAAGTCTTGTCATTTTTTTCGTCCCATTTTGCATTAACAACCAGCACACAATATTGGAACAATTTGGTCTGAAACATACTATGTTGTATTAACGGCTGTTACACTTTTGAAAGTCCTGCTTAAGATCTTCTTGTATGCACATTGTGTATTCTTCCACTATATGCGAAATTGACACTTATTTGCATTCAAAAAACAGAAAGAAAAGGAAATAGTTCTAGTATTCACATTTATGTTTGAATGACACATTTAATTCAACGATACAGTACAGAACTACACAGAAAAAATTTAATGTTGCGACATAAAAATTACTATTGAGCTATGTCTTTGAACGTTTATAATGCAGTAAAATTAATAATGTTTGTCACAACGTTAATAATTTTAACCAGTTACAAAGTCTTATATGTTACTACGAGTATAATGTAAATATACTGTTGACGTGTTAACGTTAGTAAAACCTCTAAGTATGTCGCTGCAACAAAAAGTTGTATTACGCTAAAAATAACAGGATGAACAATATATTTGTGTTACTGCGAAATTAAAGTAATGTACAGCCAAACACCAGTTTTCACTAACTTGACATTGTGAAATGGCAGATGCTAGTGAACAGCGATAACCTGTTAACAGATAACGCCCGTCAAAATACACGCACTGACATTTTTTAAAGATTTATTTCGAAAGTGCTCACTTTACATGTGAACAGCCTGTACCACAGTACGTCTCCGGTGCTCAGTAGGCGTCGTCTTGCTCGCCGCGGGATCGTATGCAGTTGCACGGGGTCGACGCGGAATCGTCGGGTAACGGGTCCGGGTTGACTCTTGTGGATCAGGTTTCCGCGCGGGCGGTTTAGAACTTCGCACGGGGGGAGGGGCGAGGACATGTTTGACTTGGCGAGCGCTCGCCATACGTGGTCACGGGGTCTTTCTTCCACAGACACACTTGTGACGCGCGCTTTGCAAAGTAGCTCAGTTCCCCGACGCCAAGTCTACCTGTTGTGTACGCGATGGTATTACCGCTTATCGAACGTGGCTGTGTTGCAATTCAGTGCAACACGCCTTTGATCTCTTCCCGTGTCACGGTTTCTTGTTACCTTTCACGATAAATATTCGCGTGTGAATTTGGACGCCTTTTTCCGTTTCCATCTCGAGTTTTATGCCAGCTTTATTCGTCTTTGTGGCATTAGCAGGTGTCTTCTGCGGCNACCTTTTTCCGTTTCCATCTCGAGTTTTATGCCAGCTTTATTCGTCTTTGTGGCATTAGCAGGTGTCTTCTGCGGCCGTGCAGAGTTGTCAACACAAACCCATCGCGAACAATGTGAAATATACTTCAAAAAGTTGCGCATCGCAAAACAATCTTAGGCTCTGGCAGGGCAAGTGACTCGTGCCCTCGGCTGAAGGGCAGATTCCAGAGAGCATATTTGCCCTTATCGCGAATTTGGGCAGCAACCACGCGACGTCACATGCGGGATGCACTTTTCAAGGTCGCGAAGCCATGTAACGCCATTCAGCTGGTGAATTCGAAAACGGCCCGTGTTCAGTGTCGTGCGAGACGTTCACGCGACGCTTCTCCTGCTTTCTGTTATACCCACGAGCACTACAAAATGCATAGAAGTTTCTACAGCAGAAGAGAAGATAGAATGCATCAGTTTATACCCACGCGTTACCTAAAGTGCCAACAGAACATTGTAAATGGCAGGCAAAAAAACTTGCAAATTTCAGACATTCTGCAGTTGGCAGCGGTACGAATGCGATCAAATCTTACATGTAGGCCCTTTGTGGTGCATCCCAAAATTACGAAGATTGGTNGTTGGCAGCGGTACGAATGCGATCAAATCTTACATGTAGGCCCTTTGTGGTGCATCCCAAAATTACGAAGATTGGTCTATTTTCCCTGAAGACTGCATTTATTTCAGTTTCTCAGTATGAGTACTATTAATGCATGGAAAATGATCTGAGTAACGGCATTGCATATGTATGAAAAACCAGGTATGCCTGTTTATGTACGAAGGACATCTACGCCAATCATTAAAAAACAAGCCTAATAATCAATATCATGCTTTCCGCAAACAACCTTTGATTATTAGTAAGCCAAAAGTAGACAAAAAATCACAATACTATAAATAAAGCGTTTATGTGTGTCTCTTAAAAATTATAGTGATACGCAACTTAAAATATACTTTAAAAACTAATGGTTTTGATTAAAAAACCACCACAATCAGTCGATTGCACTGAGCAGTTACTTGGGAAATGTGGTATTTAGACAAATGGATTCTAGAAACGAATATTTTCCAACAATAACAAAAGTTTTAAACAGCAATAATGTATCACATAAAATAACTAAAATTATTTCCGTACACGACGGAACTGTGATTTCTAAAACCCCACGCTACAGAGCACAGAACCGCGCATAAACCCACTTTTTTTTTTAAGTTGCGTTTATTGACTGTATAGAGAGATACATAACCAGTGGTACAGAGCGAGAGTGTCGTTATAAGCGTGTGGAAGTGACCTTGACAAGCTCAAGTAAGACCGACCTGTTGACAAGTTCGCAGTCCACACGCGCGCGAAATGCGAACTGGAAATCTGCCGGGGAGGAGCCGATGCGCGAACTCCCGACCCTCCAACTACAAGTCGGCCACTCTGCCCCTGAGCTACACACACATTATATGGGAAAGTCTTGTAAGAGGTTATATAATGCACATAAATCTACAGTTGTCACGTACTATTAAAAGTTGTGTTAATTGTTTTAATATGACCGTTCAGTAATTCGAAACATTTCCCATTGCTTACGCTTATAACTAAGTAACCTTTTAGTACAAAATACGCTTTACAGAACCGGTATTTTTCCTTTAAAGTTTAAACAATGATTGTGGTTGTTACTCGAGTGTCCACCGTCTTGTCTGTCACAGCTTTGTGGGTACAACAGAAATTCAGAACACGTTCTATTATCGTTTCGGGCATGCCCATGGGTACGAAAACTGTTGCACCTGGAGCCAGATCCCTCCGAAGGGAGCTGAAACGTAATTCACACGTGAGCAGAAACGTTAGTAGGAAGTGAGTG
Organism: Clitarchus hookeri; assembly: GCA_002778355.1. Lineage (NCBI taxonomy): Eukaryota > Metazoa > Arthropoda > Insecta > Phasmatodea > Phasmatidae > Clitarchus > Clitarchus hookeri. Next base: position 80,193 of record NQII01006429.1, on the reverse strand, counting down.
TGAAAACTGCTACGGAAATGGGCGTCGTGTAGGGTCTGTTTTGCCAGTCGAAGTTAAGGCCCCCGCCTATCTGGTGCTTGAACTGCGTTACAGGGTGTTAGTAATTAGCTTTTTTCTGCGAAACTATTAAACGTGTGTCCAATATGCTTATTTACGAAAAGAACGCCCACTGAAGACGAGAGCTGTTGAGTGCTTTCATTATGTTACGCACATTAAAAACGCCATTTTTAAGTACTCTGAAATTGCTAAAAATGTTTTTTTTTTTTAAGCGTGGTATCTCAAAATATACTTGGCATATACATACAAAACTACTTAAAGGCTCTGCACTGGACGCTGCTACAGATTTTCCTCCCAAAAATTAATACTGTCACTGTTGAAATTTCCACAGGTACTCGCAATGTGACGAGAACACTGCATGCCAGTTCGGAGCCTTGGGCTTAATGGCGATGACGTGCTTGAAGGTGCAATTGGGTGACGCCCTTATCGCTACCGCGCCTTTCAGCCTCAAACACGGAAAATAGGTCCAGGTAGGTGGAAGCCTTAAGTGTGCTGGTCACAAAAAATTAATATTTCATATTTGCACGAAATGCCGTCCAACTTGTATGCATTGCTTGTAAGCACTCCTTCTTAGATCGCACAGTTTTTGCTTCGTGGCATGTTAAAATCATCATTTCAATGGTTCGGGGATGCAAAAACAAAATAAACGATACTACTTACAGACAATTTCACAAGGGTGACCGTAAGGCCATGCATTAATTAATTATAATAAATTCACAAAAAAGTTTATTTTACAAGAAATTTAAAACGGTTCATTTAAAAAGTATGCAAAAATTTTCTTAATTTAAGCAACTTCTAAAGATTACGAAAACGTTTCATAATGTGATATTAAATCATTCTTGGAATAAAATGTATTTAAGATGAATTATATCATTTACATGAGTGATTTGGTTTTTATAATTTGTACATCACAGGAATACTAATGATTTTGACATGCCATTCTGCCAAAAAATCTTTTTAGCCGAGCAAAGTGTACTTGAAAGAAATGTCTAAAAGCTGAACAACATTTCGCACAAATATAAAATAATGAACATTTTGTTGGTCCGCTCACCTGCGGCTATATTTCCCACGCTAGAAGCAGAGTAGCTTGGGAGCGATGAGACCTACACTGTTGCGCGCATCAAGGGCGTCATTGCCACTATGTTAAATTTTCTGAACTGCGTGCAGTGTTCTCGTCATACTGCGTGTACCTGTGAGGTGTTAGTCACTCCATTGCTGGGAACTCTGTGACATGATTCAGCGCAGAGTCCTAGAGTATTTCTGTGCGTATCTCGCGCGAGTATATTGAGATATTTTGAGCTATTTTAAGCTATTGGAGTGCTCTGAAACGGCTAGTTGGTGAACTGGAGAACAGTTTAGTGTAGGTATTTGAGGCACAGTGAACATTTGTGTAACACTTCTTCTCCAATGTCTGAATAGAGTATCGAAAACCTGGCTGAGGCGTTGTGGGACCTAGCCGACACTTGAATTTTTAAATTTGCAAACATTTATTTGCAAAAATTCCTTGAAGCATTTTGAAATTTTAATACCTTTAAATTTAACATTAAATTAAACTAAATAAAAAAACCAGATTATTTGGTCTGGGTTAAAATGTTGCCAGACGGTTTCAAAATAGTATTTCATGAATATTGAAAAAATATATTTGAGGCACGCTGAAATTTACACAGAATAATCTCTGTACTCAAAAAATGATATTTATAAAATGACAGGCCATCCTGATGGGTTTTTGTACCTGCCAGGTGATAGAGAATGTGGTACGTGTGTGGGAGTAAGCAGCGTTATGGGTAGGTTTGAGTGTGAGAGAGAGCGTATATCGGCGGCCAGCTAGAATTAAACGTTCTGCGCTGCGATTAGCTGTCTGAGAGATCACATGACTCAGGGTACGCGTGCAGTTGTAAGAAACATTTTGAAGTAGTTAAAACATTTTCATTCATAGCAATTTATTTTGTTTCTTAGAATTTTTGCATTTTTCTTAAATAAATGAAAGAGATAAGACGTATCTGTTTCGATACGCGATATAACTTAATAAATACAGGGTTTTTTATTCTTGTTTGTTCCCCGACTAACCCTGTGTTTTGTTTATTTTTATTTAAGTGTATTGCTATTTATTATAATAAAGTAAATTGTAATTAATGGCCTTGAGGGCAGAAATAATCAAAAAACCATGTTTGTAACATTTATGAAATTGTGGTTTTGTAACGGATTGAAAAAAAGAAAGAATACTAGAAATTAATTGCATAAAAATACTTATATTATTGAAAACATTACATTGCTATAAAAATATTTGTTTTGTTTTGTATTGATTGTCAGCATTTGTTGTTTATTCATTAACGGTATAGTCTTCATAAGAGCTTAAATACTCTGCTTCCTCCGGCTCTTGTTCATTGTCTGAAAAGGAAAAAAATTGTATTCAATAAATAATAAAATAAATAATGCAAATATACAAGAAAATAAGCTTTTGTTGTACCTGTAACATTTTCATCGGTGTTCTCGAGACTTTAATTTATAATCGCATCTAATACTAATTGCGGCAAACAATCTCCATGAAACCAATGAAAAACTTATTCATTGTCCTATCGTTGCCACCCATTTCTTTCAGGTGTTAAACTACTTGGGTACGGAAGATGTGCATTCCGCAAAATACTTGTAATATATTGAGCACTTAAGAGCTGTTGATGTAATTCAACTTTGTAGGGTGGCAAAGAGGAGGGATCACAATATTTTAAAGCTTTTTCGAACGGCTCTTCTTCGCTGTTAGCTGTATAAGTTGAGCAGAACTTTTGAAATCACGCTGTATTTTTATCTGTAATATATNGTTGGCAGCGGTACGAATGCGATCAAATCTTACATGTAGGCCCTTTGTGGTGCATCCCAAAATTACGAAGATTGGTTTATTTCCCCTGAAGACTGCATTTATTTAAGTTTCTCAGAATGAGTACTATTAATGTATGGAAAATGATCTGAGTAACGGCATTGCATATGTATGAAAAACCAGGTATGCATGTTTATGTACGAAGGACATCTACGCCAATCATTAAAAAACAAGCCTAATAATCAATATCATGCTTTCCGCAAACAACCTTTTATTATTAGTAAGCCAAAAGTAGACAAAAAATCACAATACTATAAATAAAGCGTTTATGTGTGTCTCTTAAAAATTATAGTGATACGCAACTTAAAATATACTTTAAAAACTAATGGTTTTGATTAAAAAACCACCACAATCAGTCGATTGCACTGAGCAGTTACTTGGGAAATGTGGTATTTAGACAAATGGATTCTAGAAACGAATATTTTCCAACAAGAACATAAGTTATAAACAGCAATAATGTATCACATAAAATAACTAAAATTATTTCCATACACGACGGAACTGTGATCTCTAAAACCCCACGCTACAGAGCAAAGAACCGCGCATAAACCCACTTTTTTTTTTTAAGTTGCGTTTATTGACTGTATTGAGAGATACATAACCCGTGGTACAGAGTGAGAGTGTCGTTATAGGCGTGTGGAAGTGACCTTGACAAGCTCAAGTAAGACCGACCTGTTGACAAGTTCGCAGTCCACACGCGCGCGAAATGCGAACTGGAAATCTGCCGGGGAGGAGCCGATGCGCGAACTCCCGACCCTCCAACTACAAGTCGGCCGCTCTGCCCCTGAGCTACACACACATTATATGGGAAAGTCTTGTAAGAGGTTATATAATGCACATAAATCTACAGTTGTCACGTACTATTAAAAGTTGTGTTAATTGTTTTAATATGACCGTTCAGTAATTCGAAACATTTCCCATTGCTTACGCTTATAACTAAGTAACCTTTTAGTACAAAATACGCTTTACAGAACCGGTATTTTTCCTTTAAAGTTTAAACAATGATTGTGGTTGTTACTCGAGTGTCCACCGTCTTGTCTGTCACAGCTTTGTGGGTACAACAGAAATTCAGAACACGTTCTATTATCGTTTCGGGCATGCCCATGGGTACGAAAACTGTTGCACCTGGAGCCAGATCCCTCCGAAGGGAGCTGAAACGTAATTCACACGTGAGCAGAAACGTTAGTAGGAAGTGAGTGTGAAAACTGCTACGGAAATGGGCGTCGTGTAGGGTCTGTTTTGCCAGTCGAAGTTAAGGCCCCCGCCTATCTGGTGCTTGAACTGCGTTACAGGGTGTTAGTAATTAGCTTTTTTCTGCGAAACTATTAAACGTGTGTCCAATATGCTTATTTACGAAAAGAACGCCCACTGAAGACGAGAGCTGTTGAGTGCTTTCATTATGTTACGCACATTAAAAACGCCATTTTTAAGTACTCTGAAATTGCTAAAAATGTTTTTTTTTTTAAGCGTGGTATCTCAAAATATACTTGGCATATCGATACAAAACTACTTAAAGGCTCTGCACTGAACGCTGCTACAGATTTTCCTCCCAAAAATTAATACTGTCACTGTTGAAATTTCCACAGGTACTCGCAATGTGACGAGAACACTGCATGCCAGTTCGGAGCCTTGCGCTTAACGGCGATGACGTGCTTGAAGGTGCGATTGGGTGACGCCCTTATCGCTACCGCGCCTTTCAGCCTCAAACACGCAAAATAGGTCCAGGTAGGTGGAAGCCTTAAGTGTGCTGGTCACAAAAAATTAATATTTCATATTTGCACGAAATGCCGTCCAACTTGTATGCATTGCTTGTAAGCACTCCTTCTTAGATCGCATAGTTTTTGCTTCGTGGCATGTTAAAATCATCATTTCAATGGTTCGGGGATGCAAAAACAAAATAAACGATACTACTTACAGAAAATTTCACAAGGGTGACCGTAAGGCCATGCATTAATTCATTATAATACATTCACAAGAAAGTTTATTTTACAAGAAGTTTAAAACGGTTCATTTAAAAAGTATGCAAAATTTTTCTTAATTTAAGCAGTTTCTAAAGATTACGAAAACGTTTCATAATGTGATATTAAATAATTCTTGGAGTAAAATGTATTTAAGATGAATTATATCATTTACATAAGTGATTTGGTTTTTATAATTTGTACATCACAGGAATACTAATGATTTTGACATGCCATTCTGCCAAAAAATCTTTTTAGCCGAGCAAAGTGTACTTGAAAGAAATGTCTAAAAGCTGAACAACATTTCGCACAAATATAAAATAATGAACATTTTATTGTTCCGCTCACCTGCGGCTATATTTCCCATGCTAGAAGCCGAGTAGCTTGGGAGCGATAAGAGCTACACTGTTGCGCGCATCAAGTTCGCCCTCGCCACTACGTTAAATTTTCTGAACTGCGTGCAGTGTTCTCGTCATACTGCGTGTACCTGTGAGGTGTTATTCATTCCATTGCTGGGAACTCTGAGACAAGGTTCAGCGCAGAGCCCTAGAGTATTTCTGTGCGTATCTCGCGCGTGTATATTGAGCTATTTTCAGCTATTTTCACCTATTGGAGTGCTCTGAAACGGTTAGTTGGTGACCTGGAGAACAGTTTAGGGTAGGTATTTGAGGCACAGTGAACATTTATGTATCCTTTCTTCTCCAATGTCTGAATAGAGTATCGAAAACCTGGCTGAGGCGTTTTGGGACCTAGCCGACACTTGAATTTTTAAATTTGCAAACATTTATTTGCAAAAAAAATCCTTGAAGCATTTTGAAATTTTAATACCTTTAAATTTAACATTAAATTAAACTAAATAAAAAAACCAGATTATTTGGTCTGTGTTAAAATGTTGCCAGACGGTTTCAAAATAGTATTTCATGAATATTGAAAAAATATATTTGAGGCACGCTGAAATTTACACAGAATAATCTCTGTACTCAAAAAATGATATTTATAAAATGACAGGCCATCCTGATGGGTTTTTGTACCTGCCAGGTGATAGAGAATGTGGTACGTGTGTGGGAGTAAGCAGCGTTATGGGTAGGTTTGAGTGTGAGAGAGAGCGTATATCAGCGGAGAGCTAGAATTAAACGTTCTGCGCTGCGATTAGCTGTCTGAGAGATCACATGACTCAGGGTACGCGTGCAGTTGTAAGAAACATTTTGAAGTAGTTAGAAGATTTTCATTCATAGCAGTTTATTTTGTTTCTTAAAATGTTTGCTTTTTTATTAAATAAACGAAAGAGATAAGACGTATCTGTTTCGATACTTGATATAACTTAACAAATACATGGTTTTTTATTCTTGTTTGTTCCCCGACTAACCCTCTGTTTTGTTTATTTTTATTTAAGTGTATTGCTATTAATTAGAAGAAAGTAAATTGTGATTGACGGTCTTGAGAGCAGAAATAATTAAAAACCATGTTTGTAACATTTATGAAATTGTGGTTTTGTAATGGATTGAAAAAAATAAAGAATACTAGAAATTAATTACATAAAAATACTTATATTATCGAAAACATTACATTGGTATAAAAATATATATATATTATTTTATTTATTGTCAGAATTTGTTGTTTATTCATTAACGGTATAGTCTTCATCAGAGTTTAAATACTCTTCTTCCTCCAGCTCTTGTTCATTGTCTAAAAAGGAAAAAAAATTGTATTCAATGAATAATTAAATAAATATTGCAAATATACAAGAAAATAAGTTTTTATTGTAACTGTAACATTTTCATCGGTGTTCTCGAGACTTTTATTTATAATCGCATCTAATACTAATTGCGGCAAACAATCTCCATTAAAACCAATGAAAATCTAATTGATTGTCCTATCGTTGCCACCCATTTCTTTCAGGTGTTAAACTACTTGGGTAAGGAAGATGTGCATTCCGCAAAATACTTGCAATATATTGAGCACTTAAGAGCTGTTGATGTAATTCAACTTTGCAGGGTGGCAAAGAGGAGGGATCACAATATTTTAAAGCTTTTTCGAAAGGCTCTTCTTCGCTGTTAGCTGTATAAGTTGAGCAGAACTTTTGAAATCACGCTGTATTTTTATCTGTAATATATAATTAATATAATAAACAATAAAGCAAAATATTTAGTTAGTAAATCAAGCCTTACGTCAATAATTAATAATATTAAAATTTAAAATATTTAAAATTAATATTACTTTAACTTAGACTTGCAAATTTATTTTCAAGAAAATACATCAAATACATTTCCTATATTTTAACGAATAAATTAATTAATTTCATTAAACTTATATTTTAAAAGTTATATATATTTTTTTATTTCCTAAATACTTTAATTATTTGAGTATTTCCGGTTTAAATTTTTCATTCCATATGTTGAGACAACTGTAAAGATTCAAGCAGGTACTAAATTTGTAGCCCACTAGAGGCTACATCTATTGAATCGAGATAAACAATACGAAAGCCGTCAATAAAATAAATTATAACAATATATATATTATTATATATTGTATATATTTCGTGCACCCTATATATAGGGTGCACGAAAAATCTATATATAAAACAATAGTATATATATATATATATATATATTACTTTATATAGAATTTTCGTGGACCCTATGTATAAGATTTATCCTAGGTAGGGGCTCTTAGTGTGTTACGTTATTTATTAATATACTATACATAATAAAATGTAATATTTTACTATGCCTAATGAAGAAGAAGGTACACAGGACATTGTTGAAGAGTTTTCGTCGTAATACTTCTTCATGAAAGCTTGATGAAGAACCATAACGTTGCTTACTCGCACTCACGTACAAAATTCTCTATCACCTGGCCGGTATAAAAACCCATCAGAATGGCCTCTCATTTTATAAATATTATTTTCTGAGTACAATAATTATCTGTGTTAATTTCAGCGTGTCTCAAATATTTTGTTTCAATATTCATGAAATGCTATTTTAAAACAGTATGGCAACATTTTAACCCCGACCAAATAGATTGGTTTTTTTTTTGCTTAATTAGGTGTTAAAGAGAATTAAATTGTTAGACGGTATTAAAATTTCAAAGTGCCTAAACAATTTTTTTGAAAATAAATTTTCGCAAATTAAAAAATTCAAGGGTTGGCTAGGTCCCACAACCCCTCAGCCAAGTTTTCGATTCTCTTTTCAGACATTGGAGAAGAAGTGTTACACAAATGTTCACTGTGCCTCAATTACCTACCATAAACTGTTCGCCAGCTCTCTGTCTAGGTGTTTCTATTGTGCATGACGTCTTGGANATGTGCCTCAATTACCTACCATAAACTGTTCGCCAGCTCTCTGTCTAGGTGTTTCTATTGTGCATGACGTCTTGGAAGCACTTAACCAGCCTCGTCTGAAGCGTGTGGTTTTTTTTCTTTCGTACATCTGCATAATTGAATGGAAAATGGTGTATTTCAAACACTCTGAATAGCAGTTCAAGCACCAGATGAGCGGTCCCCTTAAGGCGGTCGCCTACCTGGCACTGATCTACGTTGTTGCATGTCTCAAGTACGTTTTTTTTTTTAAAGAAACTACTTAATGTGTCCCCAATAAGTTAACCTACGAAAAGAAAGAGAATCTTAGTAGAGGACAGAATTGTACATCGAAGATAATACGCATGCTGTAAATATTATTCTAAAGCCTTCCAAAATTGTTAAAAAACAAAGGATTTCTTCATAATGCCGTATCTCAAAATATGTCACTCGGAGACAAGCGAAACTTCAATAGGAGACGGTATTTATCTTTGCCTCAGACATTTCACCAATAAAGTTGTAAGGTCTCTGATTAACGTGCCAAATAGACACGTAGCACGACGAGAACACTGCAAGCCGATTTAGGGTCTCATACATGGTGGCTATGGTGTCCTTACTGCNATAGACACGTAGCACGACGAGAACACTGCAAGCCGATTTAGGGTCTCATACATGGTGGCTATGGTGTCCTTACTGCGCGTTACAGTGTAGTCGTTATCGTTACCACGCTTCCCTGCTTCAAACGCTTACAAATCTCAAAGTTGGCAAACGCTTTAAAACCGTTTAAGGACCCGGTTGCCACCCCCCCCTTTTTTGCCAGATTTTAGTTTAGTCACATGATATCAATGATAATTTTATAAAAACACATCATTTGGAAAATAACATATATTGAGTTTTATTTAGCATTGGTAAAAAAGTTTTAACTTTGAATATTGATTCGTACAATTTTCAAGAAGTTATTTAACACGAAGTTTGGTTTCAGGTAAAGTGTTTCTTGTAGTTACAATTTAGTTCTTCTGCGTTAAGGCTACTTCGACATTAAATTTTACCTAAAGATTTAAAACTGAAATATGGGCAAAACGCGTAAAAAAACGTCCAAGNAGGCTACTTCGACATTAAATTTTACCTAAAGATTTAAAACTGAAATATGGGCAAAACGCGTAAAAAAACGTCCAAGAAAATAATTTTTTTTTAACATTCTGATGCGAGAGGCAACTATTATGAGTTCTAGCCTGACGTGTAAAATTAGTTCAGATTTTAGATTTGTAATAAGATAGATACAACCTCGAAATTTCTATAGTTACACCCAGCGACGTGTGGTGAACTGTTCGCAAGGTGGGCCGTCCTTTGCTTCGTGCTATACCTAATCGTTTGCTAGTTTACACATCAACCACTTAAACGCAGTAGTGCACTTGACTCCACAGCACGTGTGTAATGGCTGCCTCGACGCTCTCTCGTGAGTGGCCGCAGTATATTCAGTTTATCTCGCCTCCACTCTGGTAACTGGTTCCTGCTGTGTGCGCCGAGAGTGCACAGCACTGAGCAAGCACCAACTTACCTCGCAACACTTCACCACACGCCACTGGTTACACCCATCCGTTTATTAAAAGTAATTCAACGTCGCTGTCATGCATTCTATCACAACTAAAACATACGCAAAATGCTTTAAAAATTGTAGAAAACAATATTTGACACTTAGCCGTCCGTATTGGGCAAAGTGGAAATCCAACTGGATGCAAACGAAAGCACCCTGGGAAAACACACCAGCCGACAATAACGTCCGGCACATTTCCTACGTGCGAGAATCCGCGGTTGATCCCCCCGCAGCGAACTGAATCGCATTCTGTAGGTAGAAGGTTCACACCCGACTGGCTGTAGATTTTACATTTTCATTTCAAGAAAAATACCAGAGGAGTTCTTTACTATGAATTGTCTCTTCCCAATTCCTTTTTCCCAATTGGCGTTTCGCGGACTTCTGGATTATTTGCATGACACAAATTAGCGAATCCGTGCCATTATTCAAACAGGAACGCCATATTTCATGAAAGAAAGGTAGGTTCTTGCAAAAGCAATGTATTAATTTGCTGTTACATAAGTAACTCACTCAACTTCTTATAAATAAACGTTGATATTATTTACCTTTGTACAGAGGTATGAAAACAGACGTACAGAGTCCGTAATTGCCCTAGGGAAAAAAAGCGAGGTTATATTATTCCGGACTAACAGAATTCGCCTCTGTATTCGTAAGTAAACAGTAAATGTGTATTAACATTCCCATCCCTCGGAAAAAAAATTTGCCACAATTAATTTAGCACCGCCGACTCTTGTGATTCGTTCGTTAGAGTTGATCTTGAGCCAAACATCTTGAGCTCAAGTAGTCATAGATTAGGGCTAGTCAGATTCTCTTATCAACACTGATATGAGAGTGGATGGTTATGTTTTTTGACGAAACGCGAGAAAATAAAACAGCGCATGCGCTCAAACACGAAGACAGCCGAGCATTCACGAACGTTAGCTGCATGGCGTGGTTAGCCAATACTAGAGGAGTGACTGAATACACTGGGAGTCGTATTTCCTTCGCAGTTAATGCTCCCGCCTAGCTGGAGCTGTTTTCCGCCTTTGAGGCGGAGGGGCGCAGGAGCGATAAGGGCGACACTGCCTCTCGCATCAAGTACGCCATCGCCACTAAGCGCAATGCTCTTAACTGGCGTGCAGTGTTCTAGTCGCACTGTGTGTAGCTAGGGGACTTTGAACGGTGACAATATAATTTTATTGCTGGAAAGTCTGTAAGAATGTTCAATGCAGGGACCTTGAGTAGTTTTGTGTGTATCTGATGCGTGTATTTTGAGATGCAACGCTTTGAAAAAGCTGTTTTTGGCCATTTTGAAATAGTCAAAAATGGTGTTTCTAATGGGCGTGACGTATTGAAAGCACACGACATCCCTCGTTTGAAGTGTGCATTCTTTTCGTAGATCAGCAAATACTCTGCAACGCAGTTCAATCACCATGTAGGCGGAAGCCTTGAGCTTCTGTGTACGTACCCATTCTATGCCCACAAGTCACTACTAGCTCAGGGTAGATTAGTTCACAGAGGCGTGCCAGTTCCCTTGGTGTTTACGTAACAATTCTCAGATTGGCTGAGCAAGGCTTTGGGAGCGGGTTTTGTGTCTGACTCGCTACGGCGTCCAGCGACAGGTTCCCTATTGGCTGGGCTGCCGGCCTATGAGAGAGTTCCCAGGCGCTTATTATCAAACGGCGTTCCGACATATCGATAGCCAGTGACGCTACTCCCCACCTGTGGTGTACAGAGTGGGTAGTAGGGTCCTCAGTTAATGTTCGATGGCACAGACTATAGGGTNTGTGGTGTACAGAGTGGGTAGTAGGGTCCTCAGTTAATGTTCGATGGCACAGACTATAGGGTGCCTTGAAGGTTGAGGGTAATAAAACAATGCTTAATTACATCTTGGTTTTAACCTGTTTATTTGCCAGGGAGTTTATACATACTTTAAAGCCCTGTGAGTTCTTGGCCTGAAGGGCTGATTACAGTGTTCTGGCTACGTTTCCGACACTGTGGGGGCATTAGGTGACAGGACACGTNTCTTGGCCTGAAGGGCTGATTACAGTGTTCTGGCTACGTTTCCGACACTGTGGGGGCATTAGGTGACAGGACACGTCCCTGAGTGACGAAGTTGTTACTTATCTGTACTTGTTGCGGGGTAGNTTAGGTGACAGGACACGTCCCTGAGTGACGAAGTTGTTACTTATCTGTACTTGTTGCGGGGTAGTGGTTCCGGTGGCTGAGGTCTGGTGAGTTGGGTGGCCCGGATACGTTCCGGCTGTAGATGAGATCTGGTGAGTTGGATGGCCCCTGTTACAGGCCCTCGGACTGGCTGGTGTTGGTGTGTTGCACTCAGCTGGCTTCCTCTCGGCGTGGCACTTCTCGTTGAAGCTCACCACTCGCTCCGTTCTCGGCGTAGGGTTGTAACTGACTCCTTACTTACCTACCACGTCCCGGCGAGGGACCCCTGGTGGGCCCCCACCCGTCCTTCTCGGCTAGGGGCTGCACTGGACTAATCCCACTAGCTCGACATGGCGCCCACTCGTTGGAGCTCACCACTCGACTCTGCCTTCTCGGTGCATTATTGTAACTGACAGACTGGTGACTGGTGACTGACTTGACTTACTGACTCGCGTCCCGGCGCGGTGAAAATACTCGTCTGATGTAACTCTGGTAACTGTTTAACTGTTTCTGCCCTGCGCCCCGAACCCTGCGTTTCGCGTCCCCATATGGCTGACCCCTTAATGTTGTGATTTTCCTGACTACCTGCGCATCCCAGTGTGATGGTACCGAACGTCGTGCCACCTGCCACTCATCGGCTTTCCGGCGACGGAGTTTCACTGATTGACTGATGCGACTGACTCACTTGGCTGGGGTCCGATCTCCCCAGCCTCGGTTTCTCTCGGTGCGCGCTCCTAACTGACTGGTTGACTTCACTGACGTAACTGATTCTCCCGGCGCGGAGTATCGCAGCCTCCGACTGCCCCGATATGACTGACTGATGGACCCGATATCACTGACGTCCTTCAACTGATCTGATTCCCCACCCTCCCCGCAAAGAGGCTTATATTGCCTCTTCTCCCTCCCTAGATTCCTACACATGTCTCCCTTGTTGGGGTAGGGAGGAGTGCACAGTACAAAGCACTTCATCCACGCGCCCTGGTTCTTGAATGTTGGGGGAAGGGGGTGACCTGCACCCTAAAACTTACCCTGTCAGCTCTCCTCCCGCAGCGCGTGTCCCAGTTGCCCCGCGGTTTGGCTAAGGGGTTGGGGGGAAGAGTGCTCGTGGTACCACCTCCAAACTTGTCAGCCGTTTTCTCTGGCGTGTACACATTTCACGGGGATTGCTAGGGCTGGTAGAGGAGGAGGTCCCACGCTGCAGCGCCATGTGTAACTGCGTATCCGTCCTCTGGGGTGACCTGTCCTGGCTGTCCACGTGTCCCGCGACGCGTGTCAACTTGTAGGCGATCGCGGGGAGGATAATACAGCGAGGGAGGGGAAGGTGTGAGGATTGTGACAGCGCTGCTTCTTACACTTCCAATATGCGTTACGTGTCACCAGTATATTTTGCTGGCTTGCGCGGCTGAGTTCGCTGAATATGCGGTTGTTTCACCTCTGTACTCATAAGTACTCTGTGATAGTGGCCTAATTATATGACATTCCTTGCCTAATTTTGACGCTTCCTGCATGCTGTGTGTTGGTCCTTATCATGGACGACGGCTGAATGTGCAAAATTGATCGTATTACTACTTCCTACCATCTCTTAAAGTTGTGCCCAGTATTATCTTTCATAATTTTCGGCTTTACTTATTAATTATTAGATACGTCAAATATAGAGAACAGAAACATAAGCAAATTTCGGTTATAGTCAACCAGTCTGACTACCTCAAACTTAGTAAAAGGAGGGTCTGGTGAAATCACAGCCCCCTTCTTCCCCGTGAGTTTCTCCCGCTGTACTAATAATTATCCTTGTTTATTTCTTTTTAGATTACTACGCTGTTTCTTTACTGTCCTCTTCTGCAGAAGAGCTCTATTTGTGAGCTGGCATGCATGCATTTCGTTTACTGATCCTGTTCTTGTTTCTGTAAAGGATCTTTATTTGTAAATAAACAATTTTGAAATCAAATCAATCAATCTTTTTTACGGCTGAAAGTTAGGAGACGAGTAAATTTTGGCCAAACTTACAAGCTTTCATGAACTACTGCACGTTTCTATTTCATTTAATGCGTTTTGAGTGCCCTTGAACGGTGACAAGACCGCAGTAGAGGAACACTAGGTACTATGAAATGGGGAAGGATCCGGCCACTCCTCGTTCCATTATAGTACCGTGGCCTGTATTATGGTACCCAGCATTCGCCTGGAGTGATTTCGGAAAACCCTAGGAAACAGAAATCAGGATGGCCGGAACGGGTATCGAACCCGGAACCTCTTGAATGCAAGTGCAGTGGTTTACCACTGTGACACCTTGCAGAGAAATTCTTATACAACAAAGTCCAATGAAAACAGTTCTGAAATTTCATTACTCCTTCCTGAAACCTTTCAGTCGAAATCCGTTTTACAGCTTTGTGGTATTTATACGTATGTGTATACAAATATTCATATTACAAATGTACATATATTGTTAAGTGTTAAAATGCATATTATTAAGATTAAAATTAAAAATTCTACATTTACTGCATAAGCCTAATATAGTCACAGCGAATTATATAAGTAGTTATATGTCTTGACGTCTTAGTTGAATTGTAAGGTTTAAATTAAGATCCGTGCGGAATTCACCCGGAAACGAACCCCGTATTGCAGCAGCTAAATTTTAATGTGCTGAACTAATGGCCGCATTTTCTAAAAATTATATTGCGTCGTTTATGCTGTATGTTTTCAGAGCAATGTATTGCCTGTTTTGTGGAGAGAATATAAAGGTACATAACAATACCAAAGTCACGCAAGCGACACAGAGTCCCTCGCAAGGTAACTAGGCTGCAACTAAGCTACCGAAGTCGGCGGAAGTAAATGTGACGGACTGATTCTTTACATACCCTCGTGGTTTGATGCGCCTGAGTTCTAACTGTAGGTGCGAAATTTTGTTCGATGAAAAGGAGAGCTGCCTTTAAGCTCGCTACGGAGCCGCAAAATTCCGAACAGACTTTTTCTCCCCGAATATCTTCTCATGTGGTAGGTGAGAACAGGAAGGTGTAACGAACGTTTTAATTGGCACTTCGTTCCGTTGCAGTTATGGAGCCCCGCGTGGGTGGTCGCCTAGTAACGCCAGCTGCGTGACGTCGGGTGCCATAAACTGCTAGACAGCCGGACAGGTTAGCCCACGTCTCATGTTTCATTCCCGTTAATCGCAGATCTGGGCCTTGCACAGTTTCCGGGAAGCTTACAAAAGGAATGGCAGCCATCCCAAATAGTCCAGTGCAATTACATCACGCTAGTCAAATCAAGCACAAGGGGCCTGCTTACCTGGAGCTATTTTCTGCGTTTGAGGCCGAGAAGCGCAGGAGCGATAAGGGCGAATCTGCCATGCGCATCAATTGTGCCATCGCCACTAAGCGCAAAGCTCTGAAAGGGAGCGCAGTTTTCTCGTGCTGCGGATACCTATGGGACTTTCAGCGGTGACCTTGTTATTTCATTGATGGAAAGTTCTGTGGCAAGGTTCAAAGCAGGGCCCTCGAGTACTTTTGTATGTATGTGACGGGTTTATATTTAGAGAAGCCCTTTGAAAAAACCATTGTTAGCTATTTTAGAGTGTTCTGAAATGGTGTTTCTAATGTGCTCGACTTCCTGAAAGCACTCAACAGTACTCGCCTTAAGTGCGTTCTTCTCGTAGATCAGCACATTAGACTAACGTTTAATAATATCGTAAAAAAAAAAAAACGTGTGTTTCAAACAGTCTGGAACGAGGTTCAGTATGTACACGATATGTTTGCACAACAAAAGACATTACACTAAAAGCTAGCACGGAATTCAACTTTCAACTTATTTCAAACACTATATCGAAGCTTTTCAACATTGCCAGAAACAACATTTTCAGACTAGCATAAGGGCCTTGCATTGGACCTTGCTGGAGACTTTCCACCAATACAATTATAGGGTCACTGCTTGAAGTCTCGTAGGTAGACGCAGCACTACGATAACAAAGCACACCAGTTCATAGCCTTGCGCGTTGCGGCGAGGGCGCACTTGATACGCGTGACAAGTCAACCTTATCACTCCCACGTATCCCGGTCTCGATCGAGGAAAACAGTTCCAGGTAGGCGGACCCCACGAGCCAACTTTTTTTCTATATTCTGATGATGTCTTATGGTTTTCTGACACGATACCGATAGGAACTTATTAAAATACTAAATGATTAAAAAAATTATATTCTTAAAAATTGTTAAGCATAAATATCAGTATTTTAAGTTAAAATGTCGATTAGTAAATAATTTTTTTTGCATAGTCTGGCTTCGGCTAAAGTTTTTATTAAGGCTACAGGATTGGCGGGTTGCAACTTCTTTGAAATACGACTCGTGGTTCACATTCAATCAATGTTTAAACACTGACCATTTTAACTTTAAATTTTATTTCAGAAGTTATGATTATAATACAGGCAAAAAGAGTAACCAGTCTCCAAAAAATATTGTTCTTTGCATTATAATAACATGAACATTGTTTTCAGTTGTATCCTAATGTGTTAATTTTATTCAGTACGATTTGCACGGAAAATTATATACATTCAAAATGTCATACACTGAAGAGCCAAGAAAACTGGTACACCTGCCTAATATCGTGTAGGGCCCCCGCGAGCACGCAGAAGCACCGCAATACGACGTTGCATGGACTCGAATAATGTCTGAAGGTATGCAAGAGGCAATCCACACCATGGAACCTGCAGGGCAGTCCACAAATTCATATGAGTGCGAGGCGGTAGAGATCTCTTCTGAACAGAACTTAGCAAGGCATCCTAGATATGCTCAATAATGTTCATTTCTGGTGATTTACGTGGCTAATGGAAGTGTCTAAAGTCAGAAGAGTGTTCCTGGAGCCACTCGGTAGCAACTCTCGACATGTGGGGAGTCGCATTGTCCTGCTGGAATTGTCCACGTCCGTCGGAATGCCCAATGGACATTAATGGGTGCAGGTGTTCGGACAGGATGCTTACGTATCTGTCACCTGTCAGAGTCATATCTAGACGTATCAGGGGTTTCATTTCACGCCAACTTCACACGCCCCATACCATGACAGAGCCTCCACCAGCTTGAACAGTCCCCTGTTGACATGTAGGGTCCATGGATTCATGAGAATGTCTCCATACCCGTACACGTCCAACCGCCCGATACAATTGGAAACGAGACTCGTCAGACCAGGGATCGTGTTTCCAGGCATTAACAGTCCAATGGCGGTGTTGATGGGTCCAGGGAGGCGTAAAGCTTAGTGTCGTGCAGTCAACAGCGGTACACGAGTGGGCCTTCGGCTTCGAAAGCCTATATCAATGATGGTCGGTTGAATAGTTCGCACGCTGGCACTTGTTGATGCCCCAGCATTGAAATCTGCGCCAATTTGAGAAAGGGCTGCACGTCTGTCGCGTTTAATGATTCTCGTCAGTCGTCGTTTGTCCCGTTCATTCACGATCATTTTCCCGACCGCAGCGATGTCGAAGATTTTATGTTTTACCGGATTCCATATATATTCACGGTACTCTCGTGAAAGGGTCGTACGCGAAAATCCAAATTGTATCGCTACCTCGGAGATGCCATGTCCCATCTCTCGTGCACCGACTATAACACCACGTTCAAACTCACTTAAATATTCATAACTTGCCATTGTAGCAGCAGTAGCCGATCTAGCAACTTTGCCAGACGCTTGTTGTCTTATAGAGGCGCTGCCGACCCCATCGTGTTCCTCTAATTAGTTCCATACCTCTGTTATTTGCATACGCACACCTATACCAGTTTTTTTAGTTCTCCAGTGTATTTTTTTCATTAATTTTTAAAGTAATGTTAATTCATTCTACCACATTTTTAAGACTACTTCTTACTATAATGGAAAATTTTGTAATATGCTAGAAATGGGGAAAAGTATGTTAGACTACTGAAGCCCCCTACGACGCTGGCATGCCTAGCACAACTGCATCACACGAAGTCTGAAATACATTACTTACAAGAAACCACTAAGCGTCTATAAAATCTGACTTCATACGAAAAATAACGCTCTTCAGACCAGTCCGAATGAGACCGCTATCTCTCAGAATCCACTACGTGGAAATTTATGAAAATTGTATACTGTACTACGCTCAATTCGGTTAAGAATTTTTCACCTGTAGAATTATCGGGATACCCGTTTAAATACACTTCGTTACACGCAGGACGATATAAACACTTCATGCCATTTCAATGTCTCGCACGTAGCGGTCAGTGTCACATTTTCGCTCCCTTACTTTAGCGCATCAAACTAAAACTGAAACGCAAGTTCTATTATTACGTTCTTGCTGCTCTGCATCGCTTCCCTCGCCTAGTTCCGCTCGAGCGAGCAGCGATTGTGTCAAGGATAGGCTAATAACCCGAGGAACACGTGGAAATTTACAAAGGCCCGCCGCCGTCTGCCTGATCAGCCTATCGGGACTCGCGAGTTCCCGACCTAGAGCGGATTGTATTTATTGGGTTATCGATGCAAGAATGTTCTGGTCGTTGCGCCAGACTCACTCCGCGTCAATCGGGATGTGGAGAATACTCTATATCGGGCCAGCGAGACTACTAATTAACACCGACGGGTCTTCGAGCCGACAGTTTAGAGTTTGTAGGATTGTGCGACCTTAAGAGCCAGGTGTGGGAGGACAGCGAAGCGACGAGTGGCGGCTGCAGTGACCAGCGGGAGTGAAGTCTATGGACTGCGAGCATCGGTACAGTGAAGAGTGAGACTGACGGGCGGGACTACTGAATTGGATGCGTGAGTGACAGACATTCCAATGATGACAGAAGATAGAATGAATACGAGTAAATAATGAGCGTGTATTAAGTGACTGAATTTAATATCGAAGCATTGATAAGGACTTTAATTATAATTGATATATACATTAAATATTGCGCTCACTGAGAATAATAAGAGAAATAGTGAAGATAGCCAGTCTTATGCTGTAAATAATATATGCAGGTATAAATAAAAATTCAAATATATTTATTATATTCGTCTTGAGGCCTCCATCCCTCGCGAACTTGAATACGCCCCTGGCGTTTTGTAGCACAGGTGTCAGAAGTGGGATGGAGACATTCAACTTTAAATTAAGTTGGGAAAAATGCTTATCGTTAGTGATATTAAAACCAATTAACCAATTGTAACATCTGTATGCAAGACATTTAAGACTGTTTTGTACAACCATAGCAGTAAATGATAACTACACAAGAGTCTGGAGAACTGGAAGCACTGCGATAATTAATTAAGGGGCCAAGTAGCCAAGTGAGCGCAAGTGTAAACCGTTTGAGGGAAGATGTAAAAAGTGAAATTACCAGTAGTGCAAACGATGCTGTAAATAAATCAAATTAGTGGTGTGAAATAAAATATAAATTAAATTGTAAATACTTAAACTAAAAGTATAATAGAAAGTGTAAACGAGAATGTAAATATATAACTACTATAAGTGAGTAGTAGGTAGGACAACTGACACAGTAAATGAAAACGCAGATAGGAAAATAGAAGACGTCATTAGCAAGTTGGTGATCACGAGAATTGACAGCGTGGACAAGAGAATTTACAGTTTAAATGAAAGGATGGGCAGTGAAACTTAAATTGCGGACTGTGTCAGCGGAAGGATGGACAGCGTTGAGTGCAAGGAAGAAGGAATGGCAGGAATTTCTTCAGCAGTGAAGTTAGACAGACTATCAGCACACCGATAGCTGAGAAAAGTGAAAAAGGGGGGNGTTGTAACCAATACAGCAAGCGCGGAGGATACCCGGCAGTTTTGAAGTATTGGTTTCGCGCAGCCAGTAGCATGAAGACGGTTTCAATTAAGTCCGCCTCTTACGACTGTCAAACTCCTTGGCGGGAGTTCCGACACCACTTCGAAATAGTCGCCACACTGAATGGCCGGTGAAATGAACAGTGTGAATATTGCCTCGCCGCTGTACTGAGAGTCCCCGCTCTGAGCAAACTGCGATCTCTGCCATAGCGACGTCGACTGGAGTAATCCACACTGATGTCGGCCTTGGAGCTATGTTCCGGTGACCGGTACCTGCGACATGCCCACCATGCCCATCTGCGAAGCCGCACCAAGCGACCAGGAGAGCCACAGCAGGAGCTATGGCGGGACATTATGCGGCTCTCCCACCTATCACTGGAAGGAGGGGCATGATTTGTGTTATAAATATATTATTTTAATATTTCCGATTAGTTTAGTTTTGCTTTTATATTTAAATATCTGTAAATACAAGGTTATGCCATCCTTCCATTTCTAGGAATAATAAGATAAATTCTCTTTGGAGTTTTGTTTATATAAGTTTAGAACACTCTTGGTCCTTACTTCAAAGAAGCCAGACATGTTAAAAGCCCTTTTGCTTGGCAAAAATTACAGCATATTTCTTCCTAAAGTAGGATAGATCAGTATGCAGGATCAGGAAACGTTTGTAAAGTCGTCAGGGGGCGTGGGTCTTTGAAGAGATCACACAATTATCTTTTAAATTTATGCAAAAATAAAATTTTTCGTCCAATTTTCCTATTGGCCATTACGAGTCATTCAAATGCTTACCACTGAAAACGCCGTGGAAATTAAATGTATCTTTTTTTAACTTTTCCATTTTTCTAAAGATTATTAACGAGTAAATAACGTGACGCTAATTAATGAACTATTTACAAGGTTGAAGTAATTTACTCTTACAGTTCTAGCTTACCCCTTTTTTCCTTTATTGAAATTTTGTAAGGAAGGATGTAGATTTGGCGAAATGTTTAGTTTCTTTATACTGAATTAAATTAGCAGCATCATCATTTTATTGTATTCACAATTATTTGATGTTCTCACTGGTCGTTAATTTCAGTCAATTAAAATCGTTGCTTTTTCTCCTTGTTTTATTCCAAAAAGAATATTTCTTATTTGAAAGGTTTTGTATTTTTCCTATGAGTGTTTGAGAGACTCGTGTATTGATAACAATTTGAATGATTTATGATGTTTTTACTGTCCTATACATCACTACACATTTTTTACACTTCCAGAAATTTTATTTAACAAAGGGACAGTTTGTTAAAGTGGTGTCAACACACACAGCAGGATTTGTCCTCGCCAATGAGCTGCCGAGTAGTCTGTTGTCAAATCATTGTGCTACCCACTTCTAGCGAAATTGTCATTATAGGCAGATGCCAACGAAAATTGGACATATGTTTCGATGTAATTGAACCAGCAGAGAAAGTGGGCATCCTATCATGTTGTGTCGTTGTAGCAAGGACTTCGGTCTCTGCTAATGAGTTTACTATTTTGAATTATTAATGTGTCCGATAGTGCCATATGTCTTAAGGTTTGCAAGCAGGTCACACAGGTACTTCCAAATGTTCCACAAGTTTCAAAAGTAATACAAGTAGAATGTCCTTCACCAGAAATATTGGAGGAACTTTTAGTAAGAACAATAAAAAACCTTAACTGGCGATAGGAGAAGGCTCTCTCTGAATTACTGTAGATAAATATGAAACGCCTTATTGTGTTGGGCCAAATAACCTTGAAAGGACTAATGCGACCTGTCACTGCAGAGATACAGGAGATGCCAGTCCCATAAAACAGCCACCAATACGACTGCCACTAGCTTCACATGAGGCAGTGTAGGGAACTTTGAAGGAAATGAAGGAGTTAGATGTGATAGAACCATCAGTTAGTCTGTGGCCTTCCCCTATGGTAATTATTAAGAAGTAAGAGGGCTCTCTGAGCTTTTGTGTGGCTTATTGCCAACTTAAAAATGTGACAAAGAAAGACTCTTATATATTTTCAAACATAGATGACACACTGAACAGCCTCGCAGGTTCGGAATGATTTTCTACATTGGGCATGAAGAGTGGGTACTGGATATGCGACGTGGCACCAGATTACCAAGAGAGGAAGACTGCATTTTGTGTCCAAGGTAAAGTTACCTAGTAGTTCAAAGTGATGCATTTTGGGCTGTGTAATGCTCCTTCTCCCTTCGAACGCCTGATGGAAAATGCCCTCCCTTTAGGTATCTATGAAGTTTACCTAGATGATATCGCTGTGACAGAAAGGACATTTGAAGAGCATATATCATGCTTAAGCAATGTATTCCATAAAGTGGCTTCAGCCAACTTCAACATAGTTTCTAAGATTTGCCTCCTGTTACAAAATAAAATAAATTTGTTGGGACATGTGGTGTGTGCCTATGGAATTGAAACAGATCCCGAAAAGTTCAATGCCATAAAAAAATTGTTTGAAACCAACTGATAAAACCGAAGTGCATCGTTTTCTAGAATTATGTGCATAATACCCTAGAATTTTTATATGTGTTCACCACGAAAACCAATCCGATGAACTGACTGAAGCAAAAAGAATATTTCATTGGACCACTACGTGCGAAGTTGCTTTTAGTAAGCTGAAGGAAGCTTTGATATCTCCCACAGTCCTGGGATTCCCGAAAAGTNGGTCAATGCCATAAAAAAAATTGTTTGAAACCAACTGATAAAACCGAAGTGCATCGTTTTCTAGAATTATGTGCATAATACCCTAGAATTTTTATATGTGTTCACCACAAAAACCAATCCGATGAACTGACTGAAGCAAAAAGAATATTTCAGTGGATCACTACGTGCGAAGTTGCTTTTAGTAAGCTGAAGGAAGCTTTGATATCTCCCACAGTCCTGGGATTCCCGAAAAGTGAGGGCTTGTTCTTTATAGATACTGATTCCAGAGGTGTAGGCATTGTTGCTGTGTTATCTCAGATTCAGGATGGGAATGAGAGAGCACTAGAATACATACTGAGAATTAACCTGAGAGAAATAAGTGTGTTGCATGCAGGGAGCTTCTGGCAATGTGGAAAGCAATTTTAAACTTCCACCCCTTCCTATATGAAGACAATTAATTCTAAGAACTGACAACACTTCTTTTTGATGGATACTTAGTTTTAAGATCCCCGATGGCCAAATAAGCCTGTGGATACAGCATCTTCAAGAACATGACTTTGAAATACAGCACAGATCTGGACGCCTTCACAGCAATGCAGATGCACTTTCTAGGATGCCATGTGAACCATTCTGTCTTCATTGTGAATGCCAAGAAGAAAAGCGTGGTGAATCATGGAAGGTATGGAGGACAAGAATTCAAGGTTCTGTATCTTGTGATTTTTGTGATGTGTACCTTAATTGGAGTGATGGCGTTATTAGGAAAGATCAGCTAAATGACCCCACTTTGCATCCATAACTAGGGCCGAAAGAATCTGGCCGCCTGCAAAAATGGGAAGATATATCCAGCTTGAGCACAGCAGTCAACGCATACTGACCATAATGGAATTCCCTCGTTCTGAAGAACATTGTACTTTACAGGTACTGGGAAAGTAATGATGGGAAACACATACATTTACAGTTCAGTTGGTCATTCCAGAATGCAGGGTTCCTGAAGTCTAAAACAAACTGCACAATAAGGTAGCCAGTGGTCACTTTTGTGTTAATAAGACCCTCGACAGAGTTCAACAGATATTATATTGGTTTGATTGTTGGGAGGATGTTGAAAAATGGTGTCGAATGCTCGACATCTGCACCGCGACGAATGTACCAAAGACCAGGGGTCAAGGTAACCTTCAGAAATATGATGTTCGAACCCCATTCTAGAGTATGGTAGTAGATATTTTCGTTCCCGTGCCTGTCACAAAGAGCTATTTGTAATAGTTGTTGGACTTGTGCTAAACTAAGTAGAACAAGAGAAAAAGTAAAGATGTATCCGGGCACATTCCCATCGCCTTTCAGCTCGCCAAACTAGTATCGGTCCACAGTGAGGTCTTTCCCGAGTTCTGCACGTGGGAAACGTGGCTGGTGTTTATATTGGCTGGTGTGTTTTCTCTGAGTACTCTCGTTCCCTACTGACATTGCATTCCGTCACTATTCCATCCCCGCCTCAGTCACCCCCATCAACGCTGAAGACCTCTCTCACTCGCTCATGTTACATACCGCCAAACTTTGTTTACCGAGCGAGTTTGCCGACTTCCGTATCGCATTCGACTATACACCAGCTTGCGGTGCGAGGGGTTGTGGGTTCGAGTCCCGGTAAGGTATGGGAGTTAATTTGTGTTTTGTCCTGATGTGTCACGCATGAGTCGCTGTGACGAAGAATCTGTCACTTGCCACAGAAATAAGCAAGAAAAAATGTGGGTGGGTTCGAGTCCCGTGTAATGCCCGGCTCACATGTTCGCCGATCACGTCGAGCAGGCAGAGAGGAAAAGAGCAGCCGATCAGAAACCGTCCTCGTTTTCTCCACGAGCCGCGTCTATAAGTTGAGCTCACCGATATTTCCCAGAAGTTGTTGGTTCACGTATATTATACCACAATTTAATTGGATAATCAACGTGTATTGGTGTAATTTCTTAAAATTGTATAACGTATGTATTTATAATGAAATACGTCAACATAAATATTAATTTTATTCAACATGTGTATTAAATAATTCTAGGTAGTTTGAAAATGAATCGATAGGTCGCACCAAAATTTAAAGTAACTGTGGAAGTATGAAATAAAATTATAGTCTCTTGAAAACGTTTTAGAAAAATTCGTTATCAAAGTAATTTGATAAATTAGAGTGAATACGTGAGTCTATATAGTTGTCCATAATTATTTTTTAAATCTTGGTATTAAAACTTACGAACGCAACACCATGCCCGTAAACAGACTGCAAAGAAACAGCAAAATGGCAAGGCATAAAAATCTGCTTACATATGAACAACCATAGGTTTTGTACGCTCCGACTGTTTGGCGCGGTCGGCGTAAATTTGAGTCAAGCTAAAGGCGTGACTTTCGAGTAGAGTCTGCGCTAAACAACCAAGTCTTGAGCGCTGATGAGGGTAAGAAACGGTGAAGATGGAGCGATGGCAGAATGCAAGAGCGGAGGGGGGATGGCAGAGCCCCGTAAAAAAATCCACCCACCAACGGCAACGTCCGCCGCATTTCTTACATGCGGAAATCCAGTTGACCAGGCCGGGTATCGAACTTGGATCGCCTTCGCGGGAGACGAGTATTCTGACTGCCACACCACCGTGGCTCGGCGTCGCTGCCCGTTCTCGTTCGTTCTGTCAGTGCTCTCTGAGTGACTGCAGGACATTCGTGGTTACTTAACACTTTCCTGAAGCCCTGCTGAAGTTCCACTTCCAACATATCCCTCCGCCTCATACAAACAAAGCTTACCCATGTCTAGAAAGTTCCATCAAAGAACAACTCACCTCATTCGTGAGCAATCAGTGTAATTGTCATTTCATAAGAACTGTTTCTTACTAGACATTTTCAACACACTTATTTTCTCCCTGTATTTATTCAAATTAATCATAAATAAAGTAATATATTTATTTAAAAAATATAAGTAAAACATAAGGTATTTTTATGTTAACTCAAGTCTAAAACGTTTGTGAAACATCGCACATTTAGGAAACAAACAAGCACGCCATACATGGGGAGATTTCTGAAAGGTTTAATTCAAAAGTGTGGAGAAACCGCGAATAGACTATATTCATGAGACTTGACACTAAAAGTCTAATGAGTAAAACAAAAAAAAAAAAACAGCGCAGGTGTAAAATACTGGATTCCTATTAACGAGAACACGGGTTCAATTCCAGATCGGACCATCCTGACTTTTTCACACGATTTTCTAAAATCACCTCCGCTTTTCCGAAATCAGTCTAGTCAAATGGTGGAATGATCCGTAAGGCTGAACTCACAATAGTCAGTCACGCCTGTCAGTTGCCCGTCCTTCCGGTAAATGTTCAGTGTGACATCTCAGCACCACAATATTTCTCAGGTGATAGTACATTTTTAAGGAAAAAAACATGTTTTTGAAAAGGTTTTTATTTTTTTTTGCAAATTGCAGTTTATATAAACCTCAGACATTTGAGCTAACAAATATACAATTGCCTTTGATGCCGATTTGTTACGTGAATTAAAAAACACAAGGTGAATAATCTTTATTTCGCATATCACTCACAACTAAATGAAACTATAAATTGTTATTTTGAGAAGATACAACGATCTTGCTGTGTTGACCTTCAAAAGACANTTGCAAATTGCAGTTTATATAAACCTCAGACATTTGAGCTAACAAATATACAATTGCCTTTGATGCCGATTTGTTACGTGAATTAAAAAACACAAGGTGAATAATCTTTATTTCGCATATCGCTCACAACTAAATGAAACTATAAATTGTTATTTTGAGAAGATACAACGATCTTGCTGTGTTGACCTTCAAAAGACACAGGACCTATTGCAATCCTTGCTTTTCCTCTTAAGAGCGATGCCTGCNCACAGGACCTATTGCAATCCTTGCTTTTCCTCTTAAGAGCGATGCCTGCTTGTGGCTTTTAAGCACGTCTGAGGCAGGGAAGCGCGAGAGCGATAAGGGCGACACTGACACGCGCGCCTGATGCTCCTTCGCTCCTATGCGCAAGGCGTTGAACTGGCGTGCAGTGTTTCTGTCATGCTGCGCGTACCTATGGCACTTTATGCGGTGACCCTATAATTTTATTTGTGGAAAATATGAAGGGAAGTTCAGTGCAGGTCCCTATAATAGTTTCGCATGTTTCCGACCAGTATATTACGGGATACCGCGGACTGAAAAATCCGTTTTTGGCTATGTTGGAGGGCTCGGAACAGCATTTAAAATGTACATGATGTATTGAGAGCATTATACGAACCTCGTCTGAAGTGTGTTTTCTTTTCGTTCATTGGTCTAATGGGGACACGTTTAAAGGTTTCGTAAAAAAAAAANAACCTCGTCTGAAGTGTGTTTTCTTTTCGTTCATTGGTCTAATGGGGACACGTTTAAAGGTTTCGTAAAAAAAAAAACACAAATGCAACGCAGTTCAATCGCCAAGTACGCAGCGTCATTTAGGCGATTGTCATGATATTTTTTGGCGTAAACATCATCCTCTTCATATACTAAAAATATTTTAATGAATAAATTTACATTTCTTGAGTATAAATAAAAGTCTAATTTAAAACGTTTCCACCGAAGATAAGCACACGCCCATCCACCGCCTTGCATTTTGTNAACCTCGTCTGAAGTGTGTTTTCTTTTCGTTCATTGGTCTAATGGGGACACGTTTAAAGGTTTCGTAAAAAAAAAACACAAATGCAACGCAGTTCAATCGCCAAGTACGCAGCGTCATTTAGGCGATTGTCATGATATTTTTTGGCGTAAACATCATCCTCTTCATATACTAAAAATATTTTAATGAATAAATTTACATTTCTTAAGTATAAATAAAAGTCTAATTTAAAACGTTTCCACCGAAGATAAGCACACGCCCATCCACCGCCTTGCATTTTGTTTCGAAAAACAGAGTTATTAGTAAAGTGCGTATTGGCGTCCACGGAAGTACGCCAGAAGGCGGTGGCTCATCCGTCAAAAGTTAAAGCTTGATGGAAACACTTGCCCTGTACTGGGCGGCTGGAGATCACGTGACTGCCTGGCGGACGAGTGCGACGCACTACGGGAGATGCGACGCAAACTGGCTGACACCTAGCGGCGAATTCCCAAACCAGTGGAAGGGCGAGAAAAAAAGTTAGCTACACATTACACTGCATGTTGAAGAAAAAAATTTTACACGGGAAAATTAACGCTATATGATACTGGTCAACTCTTGAATGTAAAAATACTGATCAGAATATCACTTCCTTACAGCTATTTAAATTTCTTAATATAATGGATTCACGGAAAGACAAATAAAAAAAGAGGGATGTTGCAATATTGCTATGAACATTGTCGTTTTGAAATGTATGTATTCTCACGTACTGATACGATAATTCAATTTCAAATCATGCACACTTTGCATTACATATGGCACCCACTTCACAGATAGACAGCGGGCATTAAAATCATGAAAAATGTTCACGTAAATACGTGGTATTTTTGACCTTGTTTTCAATTCAAAGCCACAAAGTCGACATATGTTGACATATTTACTAGGTATTCTATGGATAATTCTGGTTTGTGCTTCCAGCATGAGCACTTAATACCTACTGTGTTGTACTGTGAGTTGGACGTTATAATGAATCATTTCAATCAGGAAATGGCAGACATGCAATTGATGTAGCCAATAACTGAAATGAGCAGTGTAAGTTTATGAAACACAATATTTTGTCCTCACGTGCTTCATAAGTACGCCACTTTAATATTCGGCCAGTTGTGGTGGACACTTGGCACAGGCACGATGCACATTGCGCTCGTACCTCGTTTCATTCCCTGCACGCTCTCTGCGCTGAGAGGTTCTATTGGGTAACTCTGTTGACTGCGTCAGTCAGGAAAATGGGACGTAGGGCAGAAATACAACGTTTGAACAGTGGCAGCTGGTCATTTTTCATCATGCAAAGAAAAAGCTCAACGAGAAATTGCGGAGCACTTGAATCTGCCGAGGTGCACTGTTGGAGACATCATATGAAGGTTTCAGAAGGAAGACAGAATAGATTCGGTGCCTCAAAAACGACAGCCAAATAAACTAAGCGAGAGAGAAGAACGTCTAGTAATCAGGAAAATAAAGAAAGGTCCGAAAATAAGTGCTTGCAAACGTACCACGGAGGTGCTCAATGAATGTGGAAAGAACGTCCATCTAGAAACCATACGACGAGTTGTCAAAAGAGCAGGATATAATAGCAGGGTATCTAGAAAGAAGTCTTTCATTAATGAGGCAAACAGAAGTAACTACTTACGTTCGCAAAAGACCACGCTGACAAAGATGAAAATTTGTGGAATGATGTTATTTTTGCTGATGAGACGAAATTGAATGTGTTTGGTTTAGATGGCAGGGTAACAGTATGGTGCAAGCCAAATGAGGAGCTAAAACCTGGGAGCATACAACCTACTGTGAAACACAGTGGAGGTAGTATTCTGATCTGGGGCTGTATATCTACAGCAGGTGCTGGAGAGGCTGTACGTGTCGATGGAACAATGAAAAAGGAAGACCATCTCAACACCCTGACAGCAAGCCTACACAAGAGGGATGATAATATGGGCATTAGGAACACGTTGAAGTTCTACCAAGATAATGACCCAAAACAAAAGTCATACATTGTCAAGAGCTGGCTTTTGTATAACTATCCCAAAGTCATTAACACACCTCCTCAATCACCCAACCTGAATCCCATAGAAAATCTGTTGGATGAACTCAAAAGAAGACTGCGTACTACAACAATTAGGTCCACAAAAGAATTAGAGAAAAGGTTCAAGGAATGATGGAGTAAGATTGGCTCCGAATGTACCAGAAATATAATCGCTAATATGCCACAACGCCTGCGAGAAGTAATTAAACATAATGGCCATGCTACCAGGTACTAAAAAACTGTGTGTTTAGTTTTCAAAGAGGATTATGTTTGTGTTTGAATGATGATGGCCGAATATTAAAGTGGCGTACCTATGCAGCATGAGATGACAAAATCATATTGTTTGTTAAGTTGCGTTGCTCATTTCCGTTATTGGCTACCGCTATATTTCATTTAAAGCACACGACAATGATTGTGCAATATGATTAATGTTTATCTTCATTACTAATGTAACATAAGGCCATGAAACTGCGATAATCATAGGTGGCCGAATATTAATGTGAGCCACTGTATGTATTCTGCCGCCCTTACAGATTTTTTTTGTTTATTTTTGGGCTTCAATATAAATATTTTTCTTAAACTTTTAATTAGGAAATAAATTTATTTCACAGAAATTGAAACTTTAACGAGCTTAAATTTATAAGCCAGGATTTTCGCTACATGTTGTTACAGCCAGCCCTGGCCACCCACAGACGTAGCAGCCTTCGACGCCCTGGACAGTGTCCCGGACACGTTATCTCCCAGACACGTTATCTCACAGCCGTTCTCGTCTTCAAGCTGACACTCACGTAGACGCATTCTGCTCCTGTGCTGATGCTGCTCGGAGCGACGGGCCTTCCCACCTACCACTTGAAACGCTCTGCCTTCAAGGCAGCGCACCTACCAACCTACTTTACCAAGGACACGAGCTCATTTTCCTGTGTGTGTGTGTGTGTGTGTGTGTGTGTGTGTGTGTATGTGTGTGGCCACGTGTGTTCCCCGCCATAACAAATTGTGAACACGTGAACCAAATTTCCCCTAACTCCGTACACATATAATAATACTTAGTGAGGGCATCCGACTTTAATAGTCTTAGATCACGCCGGGTTCTTGTTATCAAAACGACGGCCATTTTAAAAGTTATGATGACATGCCATATTTTGAGAACCGTTTGACCGAATTGGACCAAATTTGGTATGTTTATAGTGCATCATGTAAGCAATAAATTTATAGACGTGCGTTGTTGTTGGTTCACCATTTGAGGATAGCGCTACATGAAAAAAAAAAATGCTTTTACATTTACCTCGAAAACCATTCCAAAGGTTCTCGCCAAATTTGGCACTTAAATAATAATGTGGTAGGCTATAAAAATAATGTGATTTGAAGGTATAAGGCATTTATTTTTAAAATAACTATCATACAAATATATTTTATTTGCTATATCTACCGTACATTTAGACAAATTTTGATAAAACTGTACATTCTCAAATTATCTATTACAAGCATCATATATGACAACACATATCCACATTTGCCCGCCATTTTGTAAGATAGCCCTACATGAAAAAATAAAGTTGTCATGCCATACCTCGGGAAACACACAATTCCTACCAAATCTGGCGGAGAGGTTTCACTATGGTAGACCATATTAATGTGTACGTTTTAAGTGGACCAGACATTTATTTTCATAATAGCTACTATGTAAACATTTTTCCTTACTATGCAATATCTATGAAACTATTAAACAAATTACATCTTAACTTTTTATACTGGCTGTACCTATGCAAGCATCAAACTAGATAATACACACTCTTTTTTCGCCATTTTGGTAGATAGCACCACATGAAAAATAGAGCTTTTATGTCTTATCTCGGCAAAAAAAATGGCTGAAGGAGTTTTCCTCTTTTAATTTAACTATTTTATTTGTAGTTAGGTAGTGTTGTGTGTTTAGCCGCCTACATACTACGATGTCCGTCAGAGATATTCCTGCGTAAAGAAGAGTGGCTTACTTCGATATTTCTCTTGGCCCCGCTGTCTTTTTTTTTTGTTCCTCTAAGGTTTCAGTAACTCAGCTTGACTTGTGTTAAAGTGGGTTCAATTATTCCATCATACTCCAACCAATCCATCGCGACGTGAAATCAAGAATTTCCCAGTCTTTCGAGTGGCCCAGCATTACGTATGTGATCCTGCTGATTGAGATGCGTCCGCCAGTATTCAATACTTCGTAGCACCTCCAGAATTATTCCATTTCCTCCACTACCGTACTTCGGCGTCAAAAATTAATATTTCGACTCAATTAAAAGGTAAAACACTATGATACTCAGCAGTTTAATTTAACAGAAAATATAGATTTCAATAATTTTTTTAAGGACTCCCAATTTGCCTGTGACCTCCTTTTATGTAATATGATCAGCAATATTTTAATAAATATATTTTAAATGGTAACATAATTTAATCCAAATGAATACCAGTCCCTTTACAAATTTCTGTGATATAAGTCTGTAGATTCATTAAACATCAAAAATATTCTGTAAAATGTCAATAATGCAATTTGATTCATAATTTAATGTTGAACAACTTGTGGTTACAATGAAAATCTTAAGCCGGTTATAAGTCAATTGTTAATGAACAAATTTTTTTAAATTTGATTTTGTTTTCTGACAAGATGTACTGCGATACGCAGATGTGAAATGTAGAAAGTAAGGTCCGACCGAACCGCGATTTTTTGTTTCGGCCGAAAAAGAAACCGAAACTTTCAAAATATTTATCAAAATGGAGGGAAAATCAGTAAAACACAATTTTTAGGTAGTTTTATGATATTTTTATTAATCAGAAAATAGTCTTACTGAAACAAAATCAACATTTTAATCATAAAAGTCAAACAACCTAATATTATAAGTCATAAACGACAACTTTTCTGCGAAATTGTGTCTCCTTTCGTCATATAACTAAACAGCTGCACTGAATAGTTGCTCACTTGTAACACTTGTTGGAGAAACAGAAAAAAAGTTCAAAGCAGCTGGTCGAAGCACTTTATAGGGAGAAGAATGCCAATACTAATATATTTTGGCAGTTCTTTGCAGACGAGGCTCTCTTAAAAATGATTGGAAAGCATGCTCCATGATATTGAAGCCTTCCCCTTGATCCAGCATTTCTTCATCTTCGATCTCAATAGAGCCATGCGCTGCCCATAGACTATTCATATTGTTATCATCAATTGTGTGCGGTGTATTTCGTGATGATATGGAAGCATCATTGTCAGTTGAAGAAAGGCGATTGGAGTTTGATTATTGTTGCGTCAGAAAATGTACGTATGATGTTTCACTTTGATAAATCAATTTCGTTTTGGGAAAGATACTTTGTCTTAAACCGGCGAACGATAAGCGTCGCTGTGATCATAGAAAGACAGTGTTTGAGGTAACTAAATCGCCTTTTCAACGAGCTGAGCAAATTGTTTTTTCATCTCTTCCACGAATTCTATTCTGAACGAATTCATTATCTTCCTCACTATAGACAACATCAACATCATTGCAGGTTTTCTGCGGTTGTAAGTTACCATTTAACGTGGCTATCATTGGTATTACCATAGAAACACAAGAGGAATCTGATGATATATCGATCGTGGCCTGATAAAAATGTTTTAATACTGCAACGAGATTTTTCATTAAATCCCATTCTTTGTTGTTTATTTCTACGCCATAAAGGTTGATAGCATTTTTTTGCTCAATAAAGCGTTCCATCATCTGATACGTACTGTTCCAGCGCGTCTCAACATCTTGAAATGAAGCGTTTTCAAGTAAATTACACGTCCTTTGACACGAAGTCAAATACCTTCGCGCTTGTTCACTCCTGTGAAAATGTCCAACCACTTTGCGACATTTTTTTTTTTATTCCTCGACTTCTGGTACGGAAAAGATAGCATCGTGAATGACTATTTGCAACGTATGTGCAACACAGCCCGAAGATTCGAAATAAGCGATTCGAGTAGCAGAAGTCATGTTGACAGCGTTTTCCCTAACTGCCAAATGTATTTTTGATTGTATATCAAAACTTGATATTATTTCAATAAGTTTCTGGTGTTACGAACTAGCTTTTCAGCCATTCGTACGTTAAAGTTGCTGGGGGGCGTAGCTGAAATAATGATTCATTATTCGGTAGGGCACAGCAGTATAAGGTGGAGTTTATTACATATAAAGAATATACAATAAATATTTAAATGGTTATTGATCGGGGAAGCTTTAAACTGAAAACCAAGAGGCTATTTAATTACATTATGATTTAATACATCATGCCATATTATTACTGTCTAATTGGAAAGTCGTCACCTTGTTCATGTCGCCGGAGGCTGATTCTAAGAGACGGTTAACGACGGCCGGACACACCCATCTTCATGGTCTGCTTCGCTGGTCGACTCGACGACAAAAGACGCTGCTTCCGGTGTTACGCTGGGGCCTCCTCACATCATAACATCGGGCAATGTATGCTCCAGTGTGGTCTTCTTCTAAGACACATGCGCCAAGGACTACTTTTAAACGTTGCGCTTCATGAATGAAATGTGCTGTGAAGCTTAGCAAGGAGCAAGTTTTCGTTGGATTGGACCATATGTCTGTAGTGAAGCTAATCCATTCGGCAGACAACAGTAAATTAATTACCTTCTTTTTGTACTTTTTCATAGGTTTGGGGCATCAACTGTGTTCGAAAATATTTATCGGACTTTAATTTATATCTCTTTGGTTCAGCTGGGTCAGATAAATTAAGTCTCTTAAAGCCTTCTTCTCCTACAGTTGTGTAAGGCTGCATGCCAACAATAATATAGTCCATAACGGCCTCATCAATGCGTTTTGCAATATCATGGTCATCTGGCCACTGTGATGATGATGGATGTGTCAAAATATGTTTGATAGTTGGCTGAATTTTCTTGTCTGACTTCCAAATTATAGATGTTTGGACTTTCGGAACTAGTTTTTCTAAAACTGCTAGCTTGTTTAAATATTATTCATTTTCAGACTTACAGTACTTGGACATACGACCCTTGAAACATTTGATTGTTTGAAATTTCGGTTTGTCACAACCGAGTGACAATATTTTATTGCACAGCTTACATTTTGCTTTAGATGGTTACATTTGGCATATTAAAAATAATCTGAAACTATATAAAATAATATGGTAGGTAGGTATTATTCATTCTTAATCATGACTACATAACGTAGGTACTATTATTCTCATTATGACACTTAGGGCCATACATAATGATTAGGTTCGTATCATCATCATCAGCCTGTGTCTCTCAACTGATATGTATGATATAACAAAAATATATCTTAGCTAGCATGGAAACAAAAATCAAAATCAGATAAATAACAAAAAGAAACACTTACCTACGTAAAGTTTCCCTTTGAAATAAAACATTACTATTCAATATAATTTAACAATGTTATTCACTTGCCGCCCTGAACAAAACTGTTAAGACCAAGAGTTGAGAGGCATAACAAATGGCACTCGTCGAAAGATTTCAAAGATAAATATTTGTTTACATTATACCCACATTACCCACCATCACGTTTTAATTCAAACAAAAACAAGGGAGTGTTAAGTTACCGCTCCGACAATCATTTCTGCCAATAAAAAGTCAACATTCACGCGCTTATACGTAATGATATTCCAATTTTACTATGTCCGATGTCTCGGCTTACACCGAGTTTTTGGCCACGATTTTTGGCCGAGATTGGCCGAAACCGAGACCGAGACCGAGTTCTCGGTCTGACCTTAGTAGAAAGTAAACAACTATAACGAGTTATTTTCCTGAACAGAGAGCCTGGGTGTTATGTTTCTTCACCTAACTATCCACTAGCTGTAAAAGTATAATATATGGACTTGCTACGCTCTCGGAATGTAATACAGCAGAAGCAAGACGACTCATTACGGAGCGTTTCCCTGCTATACATCTTCCAGACAAGAAAACATTCCAACCATTACGTGAACACCTACAAGATACAGGCTCATTTACGAAACGAGTGTCAGACGGTGATAGACCCGGGAGTGTTCGAACTGTTAATCTGGAAGTGTGAATTTTGCAGCATTTTGAAGGAAATGCTAATAGTGGTGCCAGAAGAATAGCAGCAGTAGAGAACGTTCGACACGCGACAGTTTGGAGAGTTTTGAGACGGCAGCCGCTTCATGTTCAACACGTACAAGCACTTAGTAGATTTTCTTTCGAGAATCAGCTTTTGGACTTGGTTTCAGCAGAAGTCGAACAGTGATCGGCTAACCTGCACGTTCTCCAGAGTTAAAACCATTACAATTTTTGAAAACAATTATTGTTTACGCAAAACTCATTCTCAACATCGAAACCCTTTGTAAGCGTATCGAAGAAGGATGCAAACTTATTCGGCAAACGCCTGTTATTTTTTTAAGAATTCGACAGTCTACAATACGACAACTGCAGGTGCACATTCAGGCTTAAGGTGGTCATTCTGAGCACCTCCCATAACGATAAGCTTCACCTCATTATTGCAGCACAAACAGGATTACAACTAGGAAACAAGGTCAAATAGGCCACATGTTTATATGTCACTGTACACAGTCACACGCCAATCATCCTTGATGAGCAAGGAAATGGCGACATATCAGAGTGTTGTTGTACTAGGTGTGATATCTTTGTTACATAAGGATTGGGAATTTTTTAATAAATCGTCTGCGGCATTTGACAATGCTTCTATTTGACCCTGTCCATTTTATACTCTCCGACAACTTATTTTAGAAAGCGTATTCATATAAAATTAAACAAGTTGAACCTCTGTACATAGAAAAGTGAAAATGCTATGTTCATTACGAAGTTTATTTTGTAACGAACGACCGGATTATTTGGTTGGTAGGATTAATGTTTCGACGTAACTGATTTAAAGTATGTTTAAATGGTTTTCTTAACGTATTCCGAAGTCGCATCATTATGTAGTACGTATATTTTAAAAAGAAAAATTTAATTACATGCTCAATGTACCCAACTCTGTGGTGTAGAAGAGCTAAATCCACGTTTTATATTTTGTAAATTATACACTTGCCATGATGAATGATTGAAACATTTACTCAGTGTAGAAGAAGCAGGAGGGGGGTACAGAATGCATTGTAACTCCACCCCCCTGTTCCACACACAAACACATACGCGCCAACACAAATTATTTTAGTGTCATGCCCTTTAGTACCATAATAAATTGTGCAGCGATAATTTTGATTGCAGCAAAATTGTATTGCCCAGTGTACCAGAAAATAATTTTGTTTATGTTTCGCGAAATGGTAAAATCCTACTCACTAGGATAAAATACTACTTTCGTCCCTCCACGCCTGTTCAACTAGCCTATTCCTCGTTAGGTACCTTGCAACTACATTTCCCATTTCCTTTAGTAACTGGGGCCTAAATAACTGGCGTTGCTGTCAACTTTCGCGAAAGAGTTAAACTAAACGCACATAAGAAACAATAATTTAGTTTAGATAGGTTCAGGATTGCTAGGAATGTAATTTTTGTCTTCATTCCCGCTAAACAAAACACGTCACTGATTCGCGAAAGATATCGTGTGTTATCAAATCTACTGTGGTGAACATATGATTACGCGAAATACTTACTTCCACATTTTCAGTGAGTTGCGTAGTAGTATTTAAGTAGTATTTAAATAGTAGTTATATATAAATTGAGTTTTAAAACTACACGTCAAAATCCAAGGCACTCCATCTGTGGGGTTATATGAACAATAAATTCTAGAAGCAAAATGTTCGGAAATTTATCTAATATTTAATAATTGAAACTGAAGTCAGAAAAACAGCGCCGGGAGTCGGCAACTTTACGTACCTCCGTGAACAACAAGTTGCATATCACGAAGGCGAACGGAACTGGTGCGCCATGCGGAGAGCGCCTGCACATAAACAACATAAACTCGTGGTAGCTGGGCGCCGCTAGTCGTTGCTTGTTAGTACACGACTGTCAAACTACATGAACAATGAGATATTAGCAATTGAGTAGTAAAGGCTGCCAGAAGTGATTGCATTTTATTTCCAAACAACATACAAACAGCAGTGTTGGCGATGTAAGGCCTGAACTGTCATAATGGTGGCCTATGTTCAGGCACCACCGTATGACGCGCCAATTCCGTTCGCCTTCGTGATATGCAACTTGTTGTCCACTGAGGTACGTGAAGTTGCGGACTCCTGGCGCTGTTTTGCTAACTTCAATTTAATTTAAAAAATACTGTATGAGTTTTCCGAACGTTTTAATACTAGCGTTTATTGTTTTTATATTAGCCCATATATTATGTGGTTTTAATTTCGACAAGCACTTTAGAAAAACCTTTTATATACATAGACACGCACAATACGTCACCAATATATTTTTGTCGCGTTCACGTAAGTTTTTACTGGACAGCAAGTGCGACATAATAGTGCAGTAAGAGAGCAAATAGTTTTAAGTGCGAGTGAAATACTCTATTATGATTCAGGTCTTCAAATGATATAATTTCCTGTGTCGGTAAATCCGGTTTACTAGTGGTCCTGAGGGAAGAAGTATTTCCACCTCAAATATGGCAGAACAGCGATAACCACTGCTAAAGCACGTCGCTCTTTAAACTTTATCCTCTCGTTGAAAAAAGTAGCTTTTCATATTAAATAAATATCTTCAGAATTCTGCGTTTGACAACTTAATCAGTCAAATATAAAAGTTATCATAGTAGATGAGAGGCTTTACCCCTTCCAATATTACGAACAATTTACAGGTGAGATATGACCTTTACAATCTCAGAAAGCGGGGCAACTTCCATCGAGAACATGTCCCCAACATACAATGAATATTTTGACGTAGTAATTTTTTTTGGCTTTCCGCCTATTTCAAAATATGATGCGTGAAAGCCCTACGCAGGGTATGAAGTTCTTCTTGCGAATCATGACGTTATGACATTCCATTCGAAATCAACCTTTGGAAACATCGCTAACAGTAACTGCACATAATTTAAATTGTAATACTAGCATTGCAAAAAAAAAAAAAAAAAAAAAAAAAAAAAAGGAAACAGCTAGAGGATCCTAGAGATTTAAAAAATTACTTTATCAACCTTTACAAAAATTCACCGCTCGCTAATTGAATGTGTGCTACTGCATCCACTGGGATACAGACTACCAGTTAAGTAGGCAATTTTGTAAAACAGTATATTTTCTGCTCTAGACACATTATAGTAGGAATAAAATCAATGTTTTTTTAAGTGCGTCATATAAAATATCTGTGTTTATGACAATTTTAGAGTTATATTTTTAATTTACTCATCAGCACTAACTATGTCTAGAGCAATGTGGACGGATGATACTTATAAGACAGATGATTCTAAACATGATTTTTAAAATCGCTCATAATAACTGCGAATCAACAGTAACATATAATATTTTAATATAGAGGAACCAATATCGTATTAAAAAAAAAAATACATCCGCTCATTTTTTAGACACTGCATTAGGCTCTACCCCAAATGTGATACGAACGGCTGAAAGATTTTTAAAAGGAAACCCTGGTACATAATGTTAGTTCGAGGACAAGGGCTGTGGATCTAAGAATCGGCCACCATCTTGGATTCTGCCATCTAAGATGACTTCACAGATGCCATCTTGAACGCACCATATTGTTTCCGGCCACCATCTTGTTTCCAGAAGACATATATATATATATATATATATATATATATATATATATATATACTAGCGCACTTGGCAGACGTTGTCCTGCCCGAACGTTAGCTTGCCTGCTATTAGCGGTCATATTTTTATTAATGTAAAAAAAGTAAAGTATATTGAAATAAATGTTGAATCTTAATACTAAAAGAAATAAAGTTTATTTTGCTTTTATCTTAATACGAGTTGATGAACTATGCTTTTTCGTCAATCCCCGAGGTGTATAAATGAACAAACTTGATGGTTTGCCAACGCGAGAACACGCGACAAGTGAGAAGCAGGGATTTTCTAGATCCAACCCACAAATGGACATTGTTTGGCTTTGTGACTTATTAATAGTCGTTGCGAATGCCAAGCTGATTGGAAATTGCAGGCGTCTGAATGGAATGGGCGAGTCTGAAGAGATCATTGGGATCCGTGGCAGGAGAACATCTTCATCTTGAAACTTGCCATTCAAAATGGTAGCTTCAAGAACATTGCTCATGATTTTTTTAATGACCAATCGCGTGCCATTGCATAGATTTGGTGCATTTAAATTCCGAAGCAAAATTATCGGTGAACCAATTTTTAATCGCAAGTTATGTGGTGGCATTCACAGTAAATCCGGTGAATTCAAGAATTCAACAGGATAGTTGACTGCTTCGTCAGGATCGACAACAGTGTCGATCGATTTGAACGACATCTCATTGCCAGGCAATGACTGTTGTATTTTGAAATTAATAGCGTCAAAATCAATATATTTTGCGGCCAAAATAGCTCGTTTACGTAGCCACGCATGATTAATGTAATTAGCGCGCAAATCTGGGAATATGCTTTCAATCAAAGCATCTTTCGTGGCTACCATGTTGCAAAAATTGTCTGGCAATTTGATGCATTCTGTATTTCTATGCAATAGAATTTTTCCATTGCCAATGCTGAGCAATTGTTGGGAGAATGACAGCGCCAATGGATCGTTTTGCAGTTGAACACGCATATTTATGGTAAGGTGTAATGTATTGACATTTCTCCATAGGTATGATTGTTTCAAACATTCGTTAATTTCGTCCGCATATGTAGCGCGTGGAATGACCGGCAATGTCTGTCTGAAATCACCGGACAGCAGCAGTAGAGTGCCACCGAAAAGTCTGGTATTATCTTTGAGATCTTTCATCGTTCTATCAAGAGCTTCAAGTGAATGCTTGTGGGCCATAGTGCATTCATCCCAGATAATAATTTTGCATTTTTGCAAAACTTTAGCCATGCCGGAATGCTTCTCTATGTTGAACATTGCGTCTGGATTTGTATGAACGTTCAATGGCAACTTGAGTGCTGAATGTGCAGTCCGTCTACCATCAAGCAAAGTCGCTGCAATGCCCGATGAAGCAATTGCCAATGCAATATGATTTTGTGATCGAATGCGTGCAAGTATCAGTGAGATGAGGAATGTTTTGCCAGTACCGGCTGGTGCGTCCAAAAAAAATAAATAAAAGAATCCGCCTTGTTGTGCTGTAATATACAAATTAATTCGATCGTATATGTTCTTTTGCTCAGTAGTAAGCAGTTGCTCATTATTTACAACAAAAGTAGTCAAAGAGGCCGCATCGAACTGTTGTTCGCGCTGAACATCGCTGTTAATGATGTCTGTTGGTGGGTGGTTAGGCGATGGCATACCTAAATGAATGAGTGGCATATTCGAAATAAGAATGCAAATATCCTCAATCTTTATTAACACCTCGTTACATATTTCAGGCGAAAAATCTATATTGGGATCTTGATCAGCGGTCCGAATGCGATGCAGAATGTCTTCGCTCATGGAATCTTTATATTTGTCCCAGAGAGTAGAAGCTTGCGACGGAAAACACGTCGTCAAAAATATGGCGAATAATTGGCGAATTTGATGAGGAGAGGAACTCAGTACTGCATCTGTAAGTGTGAGATCCCAATGGTTGTCATCTTCCAGCAAATGCAATTCGCGACACGCATCGTGGTACGCGTCGTACAAAATACCATTGACTGTTCGCAAGTATTGGAAGGACGTCAGTCCAGGAACGTTAACCAACAACAAACGCAAGAAGAAGCATTCGCGTTGCTTTTGATGGACTGTGTATAATTGGCCTAATGTATTTCCCATAAATATGCCGTCGTATCCTTGAACTGGAACACCTCGCTTTCGTGGGTCCAACTTTTTTCATTGTTTGTTCCACGTGAAAAATCGTGGCACATCAGTATACATTAATGTCTTTGCGAATTGACCGAAAATACCTGGTCGGTTGCATAGTTCGAAAAACTCAGTTAGTGTGGTTTTTGGGGCAGTTAATGCTCGTTGTATAGCAGTCTCTTGAGTGAAATAAACACGCTGTCCATTTTCAAGGTGCACGGCCAATTGTAGAACAGCAGGGTCTCGGCTGTGTATTGGAAAACTCAAAATGTGCCAAACTGCTTCATTGCTACTAATGTATCGGCCCATTTGATAACGTGTTATTTCGTCGTTATCATTTACATTTTGAACAGCAATTACAGCCATATCGCTGCCCTTATGAACGTATTTGTAAATGTATTTGATGGATTTCACCGAACTGCAGAACTCAACGTTTGTGTGTGCTTTGTAGGTTTTGGACAGCAATGGTGAATACGGAACCACCCAGCGATTGTCAATGTCAACCGGATTTGCACCGTTTGGCATGCGCAATTGATATGATTGGCCACCATTGCCTGTGTCTCTACGGTGATACAATAGATAACCATCGATATTAGTGATAGTATCGTTTATACACAATTTTTGGGAAATGTTTCGTGCATTTTCCATTGTCCATGCACGTTGCCATCATGTTGAGATCACCGCATGGACCATGGATCATGTTAGCGGTAACAATGTCAAATAACTCTTGATCGATTTTCCGATACAGAATTTCTGCTGAAATAATTTTATCAATTTCTTCTGGCCGTACTTTGTCGACCAATCAAATCAAAATATGTGCATGTGGCAAACCTCGTTTTTGCCATTCAACAGAATACAGCCAGCAACGTGTTTCGCCGTACATAGTGATGTGTAATCATGTTAATCAACGATTTTAATTTTTGTTTGAAGACACGTGCAGTGATATCATGGCGATGCATTGCTGTTTGACCTGGCAATAACGAAATTTTAATTTCATCCCAGTTTGGATTGCACGTAAATGTAATGAACAAATCTGGTCGGCCGTACGCGCGCACGAAAGTCATGGCGTCTTGAATGTATTCTTGCATATGACGCGGACTACCAATATATGATATTGGAAGAATATATGTGGTACCGATGTCGTTGATATTAGTTGTTTCATCTACGTTACTGACAATAGCATCACGCAAATGAATTTACTCCTCAGAACGCAGCTTCGCTTGATTATACTTGGTGAACCGTAATCGCTCGCTTTCAATTTTCGCATACATATCAACGATGTATTGATGAAACAGCTGGTGGCATCAGAGAATGTTGTCTTCATTTGCACGAATCATCAACCGATATGCGTAGAAGTTCATCGCGCTCACTTTATTGTTGATTTCTGCACCTGCAAAGTAAATATATAAATAATACAAAAATAAATTAATCGTACAGAAAAAGAAAAAAGAAAATGTGCNGCATCAGAGAATGTTGTCTTCATTTGCACGAATCATCAACCGATATGCGTAGAAGTTCATCGCGCTCACTTTCTTGTTGATTTCTGCACCTGCAAAGTAAATATATAAATAATACAAAAAGAAATTAATCGTACAGAAAAATAAAACAGAAAATGTGCAGATTGTACCTGTCGCTGGATTTCTTTGTTTGATGTTGAAATTATGTCCATCTTCTCCTTCCCAAAATATCAATGGATATTGAAAAGCGTCGTAAGAACGATGACTGTCTTGAATTGTCTGCACCGTATTATCTCTGCGTTGGATCCGTATATCTCGACGTTCGTATGCGTTGCCAACCATAAAAACTGCAACTTCATTAACAGTTGGTGCATTGTATGGACCTGCGTGCTCTCCAGATGGTACTGTGTCTGCTTTGATGATGATCACGGTTCCAAAGTCACCACAATTTCTCGCTCCTCTATCTGATCGATGTGGTTGTATTGGCAGCGTGTGTTTATTTGTTTCTCCTCATCGCCCATGAAGAATATTTGCAAGAATTTTNTGTTCGCGCTGAACATCGCTGTTAATGATGTCTGTTGCTGGGCGGTTAGGCGATGGCATACCTAAATGAATGAGTGTCATATTCGAAATGAGAATGCAAATATCCTCAATCTTTATTAACGCCTCGTTATATGTTTCTGGCTAAAAATCGATATTGGAATCTTGATTNATGAGGAGAGGAACTCAGTACTTCATCTGTAAGTGTGAGATCCCAATGGTTGTCATCTTCCAGCAAATACAATTCGCGACACGCATCGTGGTACGCGTCGTACAAAATACCATTGACTGTTCGCAAGTATTGGAAGGACGTCGGTCCATGAACGTTAACCAACAACAAACGCAAGAAGAAGCATTCGCGTTGCTTTGGATGAACTGTGTATAATCTGCCTAATGTATTTCCCATAAATATGCCGTCGTATCCTTGGACTGGAACGCCTCGCTTTCGTGGGTCCCACTTTTTTGACTGTTTGTTCCACGTGAAAAATCCTGGCAAATCAGTATATATTAATGTCTTTGCGAATTGACCGAACATACCTGGTCGGTTGCATAGTTTGAAAAACTCAGTTAGTGTGGTTTTTGGGGCAGTTAATACTCGTTGTATAGCAGTCTCTTCAGTGAAATAAACACACTGTCCATTTTCAAGGTGCACGGCCAATTGTAGAACAGCAGGGTCTCGGCTGTGTATTGGAAAACTCAAAATGTGCCAAACTGCTTCATTGCTACTAATGTATCGGCCCATTTGATANAAAATGCGCCAAACTGCTTCATTGCTGCTAATGTATCGGCCCATTTGATAACGTGTTATTTCGTCGTTATCATTTACATTTTCAACAGCAAATACAGCCATATCGTTGCCCTTATTAACGTATTTGCAAATGTATTT
Source organism: Clitarchus hookeri (assembly GCA_002778355.1). NCBI lineage: Eukaryota > Metazoa > Arthropoda > Insecta > Phasmatodea > Phasmatidae > Clitarchus > Clitarchus hookeri. Next base: position 36,507 of record NQII01006429.1, on the reverse strand, counting down.
GATGGACTTCACCGAACTGCAGAACTCAACGTTTATGTGTGCTTTGTAGGTTTTGGACAGCAATGGCGAATACGGAACCACCCAGCGATTTTCAATGCCAACCGGATTTCCACCATTTGGCATGCGAAATTGGTATGATTGTTCACCATTTTCTGTGTCTCTACGACGATACAATGGATAACCATCGATATTAGTGATAGTATCGTTTATACACATTTTTGGGAAATGTTTCGTACATGGACCATGGATCATGTTAGCGGTAACAATGTCAAACAACTCTTGATCGATATTCCGATCCGCAATTTCTGCTGAAATAGTTTTATTAATTTCTTCTGGCCGTACTTTGTTGACCAACCAAATCAAAATATGTGCATGTGGCAAACCTCTTTTTTGACATTCAACAGAATACAGCCAGCAATGTGTTTCGCCGAATACATATTAATGTGTAATCAAGTTCATCAACGATTTTAATTTTTCTTTGAAGACACGTGCAGTGATATCATGGCGATGCATTGCTGTTTGACCTAGCAATAACGAAATTTTAATTTCATCCCAGTTTGGATTGCACGTAAATGTAATGAACAAATCTGGTCGGCCGTACGCGCGTACGAAAGTCATGGCGTCTTGAATGTATTCTTGCATATGACGCGGACTACCAATATATGATGATGGAAGAATATATGCGGTACCGATGTCGTTGATATTAGTTGTTTCATCTACGTTACTGACAATAGCATCACGCAAATGAATGTATTCCTCAGAACGCAGCCTCGCTTGATTATACTTGATGTGCCGTAATAGCTCGCTTTCAATTTTCGCATACATATCAACGATGTATTGATGAAACAGCTGGTGGTATTGGAGACTGTTGTTGTCTTCATTTGCACGAATCATCAACCGATATTAGTAGAAGTTCATCGCGCTCACTTTCTTGTTGTTTTCTGCACCTGCAAAGTAAAAATATAAATAAGACAAAAATAAATTAATCGTACAGAAAAAGAAGAAAGAAAATAATGTGTAGATTTGCCTCTCGCTGTATTTCTTTGTTTGATGTTGAAATTATGTCCATCTTCTCCTTCCCAAAATATCAATGGATATTGCAAAACGTCGTAAGAACGATGACTGTCTTGAATTGTCTGCACCGTATTATCTCTGCGTTGGATCCGTATATCTCGACGTTCGTATGCGTTGCCAACCATAAAAACTGCAACTTCATTAACAGTTGGTGCATTGTATGGACCTGCGTGCTCTCCAGATGGTACTGTGTCTGCTTTGATGATGATCACGGTTCCAAAGTCACCACAATTTCTCGCTCCTCTATGTGCTCGATGTGGTTGTATTGGCAGCGTGTGTTTGTTTGTTGNTTCTCGCTCCTCTATGTGCTCGATGTGGTTGTATTGGCAGCGTGTGTTTATTTGTTTCTCCTCATCGCCCATGAAGAATATTTGCAAGAATTTTGGATCGGCATCAGACATTTATATTAAAGAACCAATTTGATTATACACTTGGCCCTGAATCTTAAACGTTGATTCAAAATTGCGACCATCCTGATTCTGAAAGATTTTTGTTGCTCCAAATGATGCCATTTGAAAGCAAGAATTTAATTTACGAATTTTACGCAAAAACAATTTTGAGTGTGGCTCCAGCCAATAGTTTTTTCAATAGTTCTTGCGGCGAATTCAATTGTGGCAGTACAACTTTTCCAGACGCGCAGCAGAAACCGGCCGATTCACCTTTCTATTTGAATGCATGGCAGTGTTGGCATTCTTTGTCCATAGCGCCGATTACAATTTCTGAATGTGACGAATAGTCGATGTCCGAATTATATTAGAACGCAAGGCGGAGAAGTGATGCACGTGTCAATGCGCGATGTACTTGCAGGCGCTGTCGTTCATGTGCTCTGGGTGTGTCGGTGGCTCGTTGACGCGCCTGTCTTTGTCTCAATGCATTAGCTCGAACGCGTTCGTTGCGTTGCTCTTGACTTTCTTTGCACGTGTGTTTTTGTAACCTGGTCTCTTAAATTTGCATTTTCCGTAAATTGATCTTTTGCCGTTCTATCTAACCAACGGGTCTGGACTATTTGTGAATTCCGTGTACGTGGACCAACATTTCCTCCTCGTCCACGAAGACGTGGCATTGTTCTGTGAAAAACACACAACACAAAAATATAAGTACCTTATATTTTAATTTTATGGATGCTTTAATTTGTTGAACAAACTTACATGTTGTTTAACAACCCGTAAATTTTATATGTTCTGATATGCGAAAAATCTTAAATATCAAAACGTCAATTATTCATGAACTAATACTTTTTTTCATTTAAAAAATAGGGGGGCTTTGGGGGTGGTGAAATTTGTAGTTATACGTTCTGAAATGCAAAAAATCTTTTTAAAAAAATCTAAAAAATTTTGTCAAAAAATAAAAAAATAAAAACCTGGAACCCGATCACAGCGCCACTACCGGGTCCAATTGTGAATCTAAACCATCCAGGGACCCACTCAAAAACAAACGAAAAATTTCATAAAAATCGGTCTATCCGTTTAGGAGGAGTTCAGTGACATACACACGTACAGAAGAATTATATATATAAAGATTTACCTCTAAGGTGCGTATGTTTTTTTTAGCATCAGATGATTTGTATTAACAATTAACAGTGTATGATTATTTTATTACGATGTAAGACAAACCATTTGTAGCAGGTAAATATTAAATATTTATTTGCATGTGCATACCTCCCATAGACCATCAAATGTGTGTATATATGTGTAAAATGAAAACACGAGCGCGGAACAGTATTTATGAACATGAACCAAGTAATTCAGAAACACCATATGTAGGCTGAAATTTCTACTCACGGTTAAACGAAGCGACGACAATGGCGAAGAAATAATGTCTCACAAAAACAGACATTAATTAAATTAAAAGAAAAGAAATATAATGTTACTATATACACTGAAGAGCCAAAAAAACTAGTACAGGAGTGCGTATGCAAATAACAGAGGTATGGAACCAATCAGAGTAACGCGATGCGGTCGTCAGCTAGATCGGTCACTGCTGCTACAATGGCTGGTTATCAAGATTTAAGTGAGTTTGAACGTAGTGTTATGGTCGGCACACGAGAGATGGAACACACACAGAATCTCCGAGGTAGCGATAACATTTGGATGTTCGCGTACGGCCATTTCACGAGTGTACCGTGAATATCGGGAATCCGGTAAAACATCATATCTTCGACATCGCTGAGGCCGGAAAAAGATCGTGAAAGAACGGGACAAACGACGACTGACGATAATCATTAAACGTGACAGACGTGCAACCCTTTCTCAAATTGGCGCAAATTGAATTTGTGGACTGACCTGCAGGATTCATGGTATGAAATTGCTTCCTGCATACCTTTCAGACATAAGTCGAGTCCATGTCACGTCGTCTTGCGGCATTTCTGCATGCTTGGAGGCGCTACACGATATTAAGCAGGTGTACCAGTTTTTTGACTCTTCAGTGTACAATAATAATGAGAAAAAAACTTATTTGCAAAATATCCTACCACCAATTAACCCCTGAATATATATTTCCCGTGTATACTCGTTCACGTTCGACATGTTGCAGAATCATAGTCGTTTCTGTGTAAGTCCAGAAGCTAGCACCAACACAGACAACACCTTTCATTGGCCAATGCTATTAGTTACTGCTGACACACCAACTGTTTTAATAATTGGTTATTTCTTGTGTCATGGATATACTGAAACTCTTTACATAGGTTTCAAAGTGACACTTGTATAAAAAAATTCGTAGGTACGTTTCACACCACAAATTTAATATTTTGCGAAATGTTAATGTGTACTTTAAGCGATTACCTTTGTAGTAATTTTGTGTAAAATAAAAAATATTGCTATCACAAAATATGTTAAAAATTATGAAAGAATTCTGCTCAACAGCTAATGTGACATACTTTTAAATACGCAATTAACTAATGTCTTGGTGTAGCATATGAATTCATATATTTAAAGCTGTGGACATGTTATTTATTCATAAATACGTATATCGTTTTTACTATTACATTACTTGGCATATTATTGGCAATGGAGTATAGTAATGAACGGTTTGTACACACACGACGGAGTTACATACCAGAAGAAGGGAAGGAAGGCTGCAGTATAATGCATAACAACGACTGGCTGCGTTGCTAGGGACTCACACGAATCGGACTATTTGATTTGGACAAAAGGGGACTCTCTAACGCCCTACCACGGAAGTCACTTCACCTGGACACAAGTTCACCACATAATGTAAAAAATGATATTTAAAAATAATATACACAAAATATTTGTCTCGTTGTCGTAAATACTGACTGCTTGTATTATCGTGAAGATGCGGAGGTTTCCTTACAGTTGTACAGACAGGACCGCAAGCCGTCTGAAGAGACTACTCCAGGAATTAACAGGACCTGTGACTGTACCCAGCGGTAACCTACAAAGGACAATCGTGTGTCAAAAACATATACGCGAAAAAAAAAACGTAACTTTTAATTATCTTAATGGTGTTAGTACTTGCTTTCAAAAGAATTTGCACACGTTGCAAAATAGCAGTCGGTGCTGAAATGCTCCGCTGCTCGTTGACAGGCCAAGCACGAACCTGTGGTGATAGGACTTGACGCAATGACTACCGATCACAGCACAAAATTAAATAAACGTAGTTAATAACTTTGCACTTGTAATCGGTTATGCCGAAGGGAAGCCTTGATATCGGAGTGAGAGATTTCAGCACACTTCATCCGTGATACAACGCAGCCGAGTGGTGGGGAGGCGCAGATTGATACAAGGTAAATAGTATCTCTAGTTACCATAGCATTTTCACTGGCCAACTTCCCCTCCTTCCCGCCTTACTTATTTTGTCAGAAACTATATGGAATATAAGGTAACGATTTTGGCCAGGCATTTTTAATGGTTGAATTCCCTTTCCACCCTACTGATTTTCTCATAAAATATGTAGTGAAGGTAGCAGTATGTTAAATGCCAGGTGAATTTGGGAAAACCAAATCGGTTGACGTCACAGGCAGGGGCGCCTCTTCCCCTTCCTTCCCAGCAACATGCAACCCTAACTGTTATTAAAATAAAATAAAAATTTTTCAATAAAATGTTTAATTAATAAAAAAAAATTATATATTGCAATGCTACCACAGTGCAACGAAATTCGACAGTGAACGTGATAGGGGTATGACCCAACGCGCATGCGCGTATCGTCTAGCTATATACAAACGCAAGGTACACAACATATCACGTGGTTATATTTAAAACCGACAGAAAATCAGTTCATGTAATAAGCAAATTGAAAAACATTTAATTTATATAGTTTGAATTCAACTATGATATCGGACAAGATTAGAATGAATATAAGCGTGAAATTGTAACATACGTAATACAATTTTATTTTAGTCACTCCAAAGAAGTATTACTTCTAACGCGCGTGCATAAGTACACGCAGAAATTTTTTTTTTTTTTACAAAAAAATTGCAGGGACAACTTTTTTTTTTAAAGAAAAAATACTGCGTATTTTGACGCGAGTGTGCAGGGGTTTCCTTGCAGTCTAGGCATGATCACAAGTCAACAAGTCAGCAACTCCAGGAATTGCGGGATCTGCGACCGCTGACTGTGAAGACCTTGCAAATAAAATTTGTTAAATGTGAATGCAAGTAGATCTAAAGCAGGACTTATAATAATGCTCATTTTACCGTGAACAATTCCAAAAATGACTAACTATGCTTGTAACAGGGCTTAATGCCTACTCGCCCTTATCTCCTTGATTGCAGTCGGAAGTGATGAATAAAATATGAATTTGGCAGGCGTAGCTTCGGTAGGTAAGAAACGTCGGGCAACTATGCTTATAAAAGAGGCTTCATGTGTAGGTGAGGCCTATGATGAGAATTTAGTGACTATAGCTTCTGCTGAGGGTGGGGAATGGCAGCCAACTATGCTTAAACGAAGCCCTAAGGTGTACTTGACCTTGTGGTCTTTTCGGAGTCGGAAGCTATGTCTATGTTATGAATTTGGTGACTACAGCAGCTAAAGTGGGTAAGAATTGTTAACCAACTATGCTTATACGAGTGCTAAGGGTGTACTTGACAATACCATTTTGTTCGTTGTTGGCGACGATGTCTATGTTACGAATTTGACTACTATAGCTTCGGTGGATGGGAAATGGCGGTCGAATATGCTTATAGACACCTTAAGGTTTACTTGACACTACCACACCTGTTCTTCATCAGAGGTGAGGTTTATGATATGAATCTGATTCCGAAAACTTTGTTGGGTGGGAAATGTTGGGCAACTATGCTTTTAAGGGGGCGTAGGGTATGCTTCACCCTGCAGCCTTGTTCATCGTCGGGGGCGACAACTAGGTTACGAATTTGGTGACTATATCTTAAACTGTTCGGAAATTACAGCAAACTATGTTTATACATGTGCTTAAGGCATACTTGCCCTTGCGGCCCTTTTCGTTGTCAGTGGTGATGCGTATGTTATGAATCTCGTAACTATATTTTAAACATTTATGAAATTAGAGCCAACTATGCTTAAAAGTGCGCTTAGGGCAAACTTGACACTGCGGCCCTTTTCGTTGTCGAGGGTAATCACTATGTCGTGAATGTGGCGGCTTTACCTTAAACTGTTCGGAAGTTACAGACAACTATGCTTATAAGTGTGCTTAAGGCATACTTGGCCTTGCAATCCTTTTTGTTGTCAGGGGTGATACCTATGTCATGAATTTGGTGGTTGTATCTTAAACAGTTCCAAAATTACATCCAACTATGATTATAAGTGGGCTTAAGGCATACTAGACGCATGCATGGGGTGCGAATCTCTCATGGCGTGCGTGGGCAGACTTCGCTCCGTGTCGCGCAGGTGGAATGATAGAGCACGAGAATCGTCCCCGCCAGTACGCCAGGTGAAAGGCCAGAAGGAGTATGAGAAAACCAAGGTGGAATGACAGAGCATGAGACTTGTCATCACCAGGATGCCAGGTGAAAGGAGACCAAAAGGAATATGAGAAAACCAAGCCGGAATGAAAGACCATGATGAGAGAAGTTGCATGATGGGGCAATCAACTCGAACATTCTTCAGGCAAGATGGATGGTTCTGGCATGGAATGATAGAGCGTTAATTTCAGGGTAACCCTTCAAAACGTTTAACACCTCATCCCCCTCTCAAAAAAAGAGTCATTAGCCACATTGTGGAGTCATCGGCGGAAATTGTGCAAAAGTCAGCCGCATTGTGCAAAACCCAATTTTTTGTTAAAATTGTTCCCGGTTTGGAGGGAAATTTGGGGAATTTTGAGGAAAATTCTGGCGATTTTGGCCGTTTTTGAATGAAAATTGAATATTCCTAGGGGAAAAAGGGGAAAAAATGGCCGTGTGACGTCATCCAATATGGCGGTTGGCTCGTCCTCGCCAGGACGCCAGGTGCGGCAGAACTGTCAGTTTATAACTACTATAGTGTTGTACGTCGGCTGGCGGAAGTATTACGACCTCCAGCTTCATTATTGCGTGTCAAGACGTGGCGTAGTAATGAGTGCAACTGCGTAGAGTAGGAAAAAGCCACCGGGATGTGTGACGTGCAACGCAAAACAAAGTCAGCTTATCTTCGTTGGAACAATGCCGACGTCCTTCCGAGTGCACAGTGTAAACGGTAGTTGCTAAATGCGCTCCTTCGAAAACAAGATTAGATTCATGTTTCTAAGCTCGTGTAAGGTCACGTATGCCATTGTTCCCGGATTTGTCATCCCCAGCTGATAGAACGCCTACTCGAAAAATGCTTTCTGGAAGTCTGAACAAAATACCACTATGATGAGAGCAGGATTCACTTTTTTTTCCTGCATGAACTGAAGGTGCCGAAAGTGTGAGGCTTCGCAGTGAATTTATGTTATTTCCGAAAATCTACCTCCGTCAGGAGTTGCTGTTTTACGGAGTAATTGCTATTTCTGTTTCTCTACTTCGAGACTTTTCGTATTCCATTAAATTTTAATTGTTGTGCATTTTTTAAATGCACGTGTAAAAGAGATATTTTAATATCATACGATTAACTTGATAAATTGCTTCCGGATTGGCGGTTTTGTGAAGCGTGCAGTAGCTTCCTAAATAGTAAACGCTAGCTCTCAACTTTAATTTTTTTTTTTTTCAATAAACATTTGCAAATTGTTTAGTTAACATTTTAAGGTATTTTACCCTTTCGTTCCCAATGTAGACAATTTGTTACACGTTGCACAGAAATGTTATATTTTACTGGTACTGTTCTCTTCAAGGCTCAGTGCCGAATAATATTCTATGGGTGTAACTGTATCGTATACCGTGCTACTGATCTACGTCACGACTAGCTCATATCTACGACCACTAAACACGCCGTCTGCAGCTAATTGGTTGTATTAACGATACCTATTTTTTGCCAACTTAAGTACAGCATGCATCAAAAAATTTCTTATTTTGCAACTTGTAAATTAATGTGGGAATGAAAAAGTTAATTTTATTTTGGATAAAAACTCACATTCGTCCGAAATAACTGATTAGTTGAGAGATAATGTTTAATACGGTGTTAATTTTCTAAGTGCACACACGATGCCACCTTCTTTTCTGCCAAGGACAAGTTTCACTGCAATAAACGCAATATTTCCCAGTAGCGTAATAAACAGGGGAGCGCTCTTTTTCTTACAGCGCATGCGCTACATGTGAATGGATCGCAGATCGTTACAAACTGCATGCGATAGTCGTCGAGATAAGACTCGACCTTCTGACGATACAAATAGGAACAAATCATGTGAGTTACATCACACATACATTCAGCACTTAAGTTTTAATTCAAAACGCTGCCGTAACCAAGGGAAAATTAAAACATGGTAGGTTTTGTACAGAGTTTTGTAACTTTATATTTGTAATTTATGAAAATACGTACTTTATTCTTTTTTTTTTTTTTTGCTTTTAATAATATTCGCAAAAATCTTACTTGCAGGTTTATTAGTTACGTTGAATCATTTCAATGGTTTTGTATTATTTTCTATTTTATTTAGAATAACTGAACAGCCTAGAAATTTACGACGGTGGCGACTTTATGACGGCAAACGTGGATACGACAGACTGCGGCAAAACACCGTCCCCTGATTTGAAAGTCCGATAAAAAAAAACTGGTGCCAAGTTAAGAAACGTTATTCTGGCCCTGCAAAATTATATACTTGGAAGTTACAGTTTAAATTGTTTTGAAAAGTAAATCTGTCAAGTGGTGTCCCTCGCTGTAAATGCACTGCTGAAGGCGAGTTAGTAAGGACGCCATCACTCCTGACAACGTTTCCGGAGGGATATGGGTGATTTCCTCACGTATTGCATTCTGAAGGGCTGGCAAAGTGGCTCGGTCGATGTTTGTAAACCTCTGCCTTAAGATGGCCCCAGAGAAATAATATCGCAGGGAGTGAGATCTGGTGATCTCGCTGGCCAGGATATGTCGCCACACAAAGAAATCAAGCGGACTGGGAGCAGCTGTCTCAATACTCCGAGCGCCTGTCTTGCCGTATGGGCTGAGGTCCAGTCTTGTTGAATCTAAACATTTCTAATTTAAATTTAATCGAATCTTGGTTCCATGAAATTCTGAATCATTGGAACATATCAATCCAACGGGACGGGTACAGTGGCACACCTCTCTTAAGGAAAGTAGGAGCCAATGATACCACGACTTCCCACCGCGCATCAAATAGTAACGCGATCACAATGTCAAGGCTTTTAGTGAAGTTCCCGAGGGCTATGCTCACTCCAGTAACGGAGTTTTGTTGATTCACACAACCGGATAAGTGGAAATGCGCTTCGTCACTTAATAAAACAACAGCGTCGCGTGGAACGTTTTGAAGGCTGTTTCCATATATTTCCATACTATTTTGCTATTCGCGTTCGAACATTTCTTGGACGACAACCATCTTGTATGGATGAAATCGCAAGTCTTGATGTAAAATCTGCCGCACACTTCGATAAGACAATTGAAGAACTGCTGCACGATTGCGAACTGATCATACTCTGGAGATCTAGAAACAAACGTCTAACTGCCTCAATGTTTTCTAGAGTTTGAACACTGCATGACCTTCCTCCACCCTCCTTCAACACAGAACCATTTGCCCTGAAATTCGGTACCCACAGCTTAACGCTTTTTCGATCCGGAACTGAAACTATTGAAAAAAAAGGGGGGGGGGAGCAGGAAACATATGCAAAATGCACGCTGAGCAGCGACGTGACGGAATTACAGTTGAGGAGAAATGTTTCGACAGAATACGCCCGTTGTTTACTTGTCCATGGCATCTTATGGACCAAGCAGTAGACATCTAACCAAACGTCTCCCACTCTAACGTCCATCTGGTTTGGTTGGACGCTGAGTGGGGGAAGTTTGGTTTCCTGTCTCTTGTTTAGTTCAGAATATGCGTCGGGCGGGCGTTCGCTGTGCAATTTAATCGCCCGTATTCCTCCAGAAATGCTAACAAGAGTGAAGGCATCCTTCCGAATTGACCTCCAGCAGTGCATTGACAAGGAGGGACAGTATATGACAGATTTTTTTTCTAAACTATTTTAATCGTAACTTTCAAGTACGTAGTTTTTCATGACCAAGATACAAGGTCTTTACTTTGTGCCATTTTATTTTAAACATACCTTCAAATTAGGGAGGGTGTTTTGCCGCATCCGGTATTTATGTTTCTGCTTGCCGGTGACATCTAGTAATCTGATTGGATAGCCTTATGGTAAAAGTGCTATGCACGGGCCCTCGCGCTGGCCATGCGTGGCTAGTGTCATAGGCAAATTATTATGGGGGGGGAGAGGGCGGTGGNGGGACTGCGGTGTTGTAGTGGTTAGACTACTCGCCTCCCACCTAGGCGAACCGGGTTCGATTCCTGGCGGATTCGCTCCCGCATTTTCGCATGTGGGAATAGTGCCGGACGATGCCGCTGGTCGACGGGTTCCCCGCGCCCTTGCATTCTGCCGCTGCTCCAAACTCACCTAGCTTCACAATCATCGGCTCTCAAGACCTCGATGTTAAGAGTCGCCCAAATCTCTTCACCCACTCGGTGCCGTGTGGGGGCGGGAACTCACCGGACATAGCCGTCACTACCTCGTCACGCCTCTGGCGGAGGGATGATTGACAGCTGGCGTCAAACCCCATCACAAGTAGTTCTCCGCGACCAGCAGGAGTCGCCGGTTGCGGGCTATTGCACGAACTTTCCGTTCATCTTCATCTTCCGCGCAACGCGGCGTGTGAAGACGGTTCTGGATGAAGGGACCTACATAATAAATACCGCTGCTGCCGCAGGGTCGGCAGTCCTGATGTTGACATTTTGTGTTGTCGATGAGCAGCGACTCGGGTTGTAGCGACTCACCGACATACTGCACACGAGTATAACTAGACACTTGCAATCAACACTACAGCATGTTCTACAGACATCAAGACACTACAACACGCCGGTTGGGAGACTGGTGGGGAGCTTCGCTCCCTCGCCGATAAAACCTACATGTTAATTCAACAAGATAGCAACAGTGTTTAACATCTATAAACGTGGGTCCGGGGCATAGCTGAAACACGAAAACTGCGGCCCGGCGCCGACTCTGTGATTAGACCCAAGTCTGTCAGGCTGCAAACTATATTTGTAAACCCACTTCATCGAGTTGTGCGATGTTCGGTTCGTCGTATCGAGACAGCACGGCCTTCCTGGGGCATATGAGAGATCGGCGGTGGGTCGGCAGTCTGTGATAGCCCTCCGGCGAAGTGCGGTGATTGTCGGTCGGAGATCGGGCCGCCGAAGGAGAGGAGCGGCGGTTAACGAGTGTGTGTGTGTGTGCGGCGGCGACGGACACGAGAGTGCAAGAGTACTGCGGAGGGCGAGTTATCCGACGAGTATAGTGCAGCTGTGAACGGTAGCGTTCGGAGCTTTCCAAAACGTTCCGTACAGGAAATACTGGTGATTTCTAGATTGAAACAAGGTGGGGCTGAATGGACGAGTTGTACAGACTTGAATGTAAATACTGTAGCTGTCAGGTAGCGAATTTATATTTTTAATAATGATCCAGTAGGTGATATGAAACTGTTTATAAAACCTGGTTTTAAGTGTTTGTTTGTGGTTATTTCAGACATAGTTGTAAGTAGCGAGCAGTAGCAATCAATGTCGAAATATTAAGTCTAAATTAATTTTTGAATTACTTATATATAATTTAAGAAGTTAGTTTTAGCTCTTTTATTTAATTAAGACCTCTATCAGGAGAACCTGGCTATGCCCACATACGTTGAATAATTTTTAACAATAGTATCTTACCAACTGCTTGGCGTTTCAGCAGTCGCAGCACTGCACGATGGCGTGAAGATCACGTAGGGGCGACGCTGTGGTAAGGGTAGGAATTACCTGAGCAGTGTGATCCTATGCAGGGACCGATCCAAGGTGAAGGTGAGCTAAAGGGGCTTAAGTCACCCCTTTCTCCTTGGGGCTTGATTATACTTTTAATTAAGTTAGCTAATTTTTGATACCAGGTGTACTGGTAACAATGCACTTTTAATACGTGCACATTAATACGTGCATGTAGTTTAGCAACAAGACATTCAAGAAGTATTTACGTAGCTTATCTACTGAGTACTGACATTTATAGTTGGCATTAAAACATAATGCTTACTATTAAGCATGTGTTTTAAACGTTATTCACAGAGCCCCACTCCTCAAGTAGCCCCGCCCTCTCTTTAATGGGTTTCTTGCTTCGTCACTGGCCATATGTCATAGCTTTTGTTTACTTTCTCGAACAATAGGAGTCTTGTGTTGGGCGACCGTGACACGTTTACGGAATAGTTACAAAACTCTTCATGTGACTTTCGGCTTCTGACTGAGACCTCTGAATTTTACGAGAGAAATTTCGTCGACAGCTAGATTTTAACTCACGCCGGCAAACTTAAATCTTTACTATGGTGAATTTTATTTTCACGGTTTTTATCTGTCTGCAAGCGAAGCATCGTCTATAAATATTTGACACAAAAAAGCAGAACACCACGCATACAAAAAAAATAGAGTTCCTGCTATATGTGTGTGTGTGTGTGTGCGCGCGCGCTGCTGAGACAGAATGCACACATCGTTATGATAGGATAACTATTAATTTTATTTTTACTTAATATGCCTGCTTTACTTCAGGTAGGTTGATCAAGGAGTGGTTTGCATGCTAAATGAAACTAAAGCACCCAATAAGAACGGAGCACTCGTTCAGGGCTTCCCCGGGATTCGAACCCGGAACACTGCGGTCTTACGGTTACGACTTTGTGAGCTCGACCACGGAAGTAGTACCAACTCGCGAGCAAATTGATATCAACAGCTATAGATCAATAAAACGCTACACCAGGAACGGTTCTACGATTTTCTCATCCGCGTGTTCTCAATATCACCGAACGAAGTGGTGCACCGGTAAACCGCCGGACTCGCATTCGGGAGGACCCGGGTTCGATTCTCGGTCCGGCCATCCTGATTTCGTTTTCCGTACTTTTACGAAATCACTCCAGGTGAAAGCTGAGGATTGTTTCTTAATACAGGCCACAGTCGATTCTTACCCCGTTCCTGCTTCTCTAAGCAACTTGTTCCGTCTTAAACGACACTGCTGTCGACCAGACGTTAAGTCCTGCCCATCCACCTCAAGATCGCCAGCATGCGGAATTTCAGCCGCTGCCAGCACGAGTCCAACCTGAGTTAACGGGTGGACGCAGTGAGCGGTGGCACGGCTATTGTCCTGTCCTGGACAGAAAACAAAGCTAATATTTCGCCAAGACCTGCGGCAAAAGTTGCAATGCATGGCGACATGAGAAGAGTGAATGTTTGAAGAACCCATCTCATGCGATTCTTAGCTACTATAAATGTTCCTGGCAGTTCACTCAACGTGATAACTTAAACACATGAAGGCGAACAAATGTATTGTTCTTTCGCCCACTTTTCGTTACCTTTTGTTAATACACAACATTATATGATCGCAGACGATGAGGGAACTCGCATGATTAAACATTACGACAATGGCCACGTGCAGTTTATGCAAGGCGATAGATTGAAGAAACACCTCAAGACCTGCAAGGGCTTGTCTACTGGGTGCCAGCGAGTGATGTCGTCAACACCCCTTGCTGCATCTTTGGGTACTAATTCCACTGACGATTAGGACGAAACACTCAATGATAATTATGGAATAAGATACCTACGACGCGTGGTAGAGTGGGTTTGTGCTGAATGTAAACTTGCAAGAGTTTCGTGTGAAATCGACGAACTTCAAAATAAAGGGTCGTCGACTCTAAACACTGATGATGGCCAAGCGACAACTACAAATAGAAGTAAACTTGATATTAAGGGCAAAACAGGAGGTGAAGACTTTCATGAAGACAGCGTTGTCGATAATGACCATGATGCCAGAGTTGATGAAGTATCTGATGAGAAGTATGATTATTCTCCCGACGTTTCCACACATTTATCCAACGAGTTTCCTGCGACAAGTGGTGTACAGAATGCAGAAGGCGTCAAGAACACTCGTTACATATTTCCCGGAACCCAAGTGAACTTGTTATAAAGAATCACACATTTGATTGACCTAAAAAAATGCAGGAATCTGTGACACAGTTTTGAGATATCTTCAATCATCGATGAACTGAAGGATCGATGTTATGTAAATGAAGTTGTTGCCTAATATCCATGATCTGCAAACATCTGAGAATTGTAAATATAGAATGTGCGAAATACTTATAAAGATTGAATGTATATAGAAAGTGAATTAATTAATTTATACATAATAATGTGTCTTTAATTTCTTATACAGTTCATTCTGCTTCTCTGAAAGATTTATTAATTCAGCGGTGTATACAATCGATTGCGAGTGTCTGTTTAAGATATAATTTATGTGAGTGTGTGCAGGAGGAGGGCTATAGTAGGATCTGAAGTATTATGTATTTCTAGAGTGGGTTAAAATCGGCTGAGTTCTATAAATGGCGAACAAATGAACAGTGGAAGGTTTTTTGAGGAATGTGTTGCAACTGGTTGTTTAGCTTGGTCATTGGCATGATCAGCTCTGGTTGAAATATTTTATAAAGATTTGCGAAGTTTTGTGAAAATTTCTCGATGTTACTGAGCGAAGAGGTTGGTTACGACATATTTATTAGGGGGCTTTCATCAAGATTATCCGTCATCGTCTGTTGGTATAGATGTTTGGTCTTGACTATTGTTCTTATCGGTTCGGCTGGAGTTGGTCTCAGCAGCAGGTAGTCTTGGGTAGAGTCAGTATTGGGTGTATTCGGTCTTGGATAGAGTTTTCTTGGGTGTTTTCATTCGTTGGCTAGTATGGATGTTAGGTATGGTCCTTTGTTATGACCAGTTCGTAATTGTCAGTTGTATNGTGTTTTCATTCGTTGGCTAGTATGGATGTTAGGTATGGTCCTTTGTTATGACCAGTTCGTAATTGTCAGTTGTATGGACTTAATCAATCACTAGGGAGTGAGGCGGTGTTGGGAGTCGAGTGAGTGCGAGTAATAAGGAGATGTGATGTAAGCCCATGATTCACTGTAAGTGTTAGTTGGTGGATACCAGGTCAACTAGATAGTTAGATAAATATAGTGGTGGGGTGAGGGTAACAAAAAAATACCCAATGAAGATCAAGCTAAATTTATTGAAGAGCGGGGTGTGGGTGATCTTGACGTGGTAAAGGTATAGGGGGGTCAAGCGATCATGAGTAATCAGCGAATAATAATTGGAGGTGTTGGTGGTTGGGTGTCAGGCATCTGCTGGTCTTCGTGCAAGGAGCTTCGTCGCTGATCNGAATAATAATTGGAGGTGTTGGTGGTTGGGTGTCAGGCATCTGCTGGTCTTCGTGCAAGGAGCTTCGTCGCTGATCGCTCCATCTGCTATTGAGCCCCTGATCTCCAGAATGTAATTTTGGTTCTATACAACATTTTTCTACATTTAAAAATCTTTTTATGCTTTTTAAAATTTCAATTTTTTTAAAAATATATATATATTTTTTTTTAGCAAAGTTTTAGTTTTAAGGTATTTCAAGGTCATGGGCACAGGGTCAAGGACACGGGCGCAGATGGTAGTGGGGATAGGGGAGCCATGTTTGCTGATCCGCTCTATTCATTGGACCTGGCTCGGAGCCCCAAATATTCTTTTACTGCTCTGAGGTTGTTTAGACTCTCGCATCGAGGAGTCTCGAATCCGGTTAGTTCATTTGAGGACTCGATCAAAACATTTTTCCATTTTTCTATTTTTAAATGTCTTTAATTTTTAAAAATTGTTTTGAATATTTTTAATTTTTTTGATTTTTTGGTTTTTGTGGGGGGAAGGGGGTATTTGGAATTTTTTGAAATGTTTTGGAATTTAAAAATTCAGTTTACCAAGACCAAGGTAAAATATCAAGGTCAATAACATTCAACATGGTTGACAAGATTGCCGAAGGCCGCCAGTCGACCAAAATAACAGAGCATGAACATAAACGAAGGAGAGTGGGTGTGTTGGAGGGCATTAAACGGCATGAACGAAGGGGCGGAGAGAGGTGGTGCGAGGGGAGTTGGCGAGAGGCTGAACGTGAGGGCTGGGGAAGGGGTGTAACGGGAAATATTAAGTCAATTCAATTGATTGGAGTTGTCAGTCTGTTGCTGGACGTGGTGCTGGGAAAACCTCTGGTACTGCAATTTTTTAAAATAAATTTTTAAAATAAGTTTGTATAAATTTGTAAACATTCTTTTTTATAATTTTTTATGGATTTTNGGGGGTTATGGTTACTTAAGGTCAAGGGAACAGGGTCAAGGTCAAAGGTGTAGGTCAAGATAACCGAAATCCAACATGGCGTACAAGATGGCTACCAGCCAACCGGAATGACAGAGCATGAACTGCTCCGAGGTCCGACGTCCCACACCCTCTGGGCCCCATTTACTAGCGCCAGATCAAAAGCGTAGAAAACAATTTGTAAAAAATTTGCACAGTAACATGTGCAGTACCTCGAAATATAATTATATAACTAATGGAAATTTAAGTATAGTTAAAACTATTGATTTTTTTTTTGTAAACTTTGGCCCCCTATGGCCTCCCCTGACAACCAGCAGGTGAGGCCAATGGTCTCCTGGAGATAGTCTACGGTGCATGGTTTCCTCAGATGTGAGAGGCCCCTTGAGGAANGCAGGTGAGGCCAATGGTCTCCTGGAGATAGTCTACGGTGCATGGTTTCCTCAGATGTGAGAGGCCCCTTGAGGAATTCCTCCGGTGTTCACGTTAAATGAGGATGGTAAACCTGTTGCGGAGAACAACGTGCAGCCACGCCGGCCGTATCCATCCCGTGACCTGGAGAACATGAGTCAGACATGCTCCCACGAGGCCAAACAAACATGCCGAGTCAAAAAAGTAAACTGCTTATAAGAGATCTATAGCCTTCCCTGCTAAAGTGTTACTTTCAAATGCCGATATCGTATCCTTCCACCACACGTTAAAAAAATATCACCTCGTGGCTTCTCTATTTTGAAACTTTCAAATGCTTTGCTTGAAATACATTTTGCCATCTTTTTATTAATGNATCACCTCGTGGCTTCTCTATTTTGAAACTTTCAAATGCTTTGCTTGAAATACATTTTGCCATCTTTTTATTAATGCTGTGTTTCAAAAAGCCAAACACAAGTGTTTACAATTTTCTACCATATTTAGATCTGTTATATTACTTAACCTCGTATTGTTAATGGTGTGACTGGTAATTATTTTACAGGTTATTGAAATAAATGTGTTACGATATATGTAGCACATTATCCACATTGCGGTTTAATATTTTGTCTTAACTATTTTAAACTCTAGGGGGAAACTCTACATAAGGTTTTTAACCTCTCGGTATTGACGTGGGAGATCTTGGTGAAGAACAAGCTGGTCTTGCCACTTAACCTTTTGAACATTTACCGGGCGTGGTTTATACTAGAAAAACACTAACATTCCAACATCCACAAAAACAATAAAAATATTTTGAATTTTTTTTTAAATTAATTTTATACGCCAGCCATTTCGGTTTTTGTTATGGCATTTTAACTGTTACAAGAATATGTTTAACACATTAAACAACAAAAATGGTTTAATATTTCAAATAGAAAAAACATTTTGTATTATGGGATTCTAGCTGTTTCATTTTTCGTTACCTTTCAAAAATCCTTTTAAAATAACGAACTGGAAACAAATTGCTTAATAAAAGTTCATAAAAATGTTGTGCAAAATAATTTAAACTGAACTCCTTATGATTCAGGATTTTACTTCTGCTGAGTGAAAATTTTTGGCGATAAGTCCTAATGTTGACTCTAACCAACAGCATGAAAGCTGATACCCTTTATCATTAATGTAACACACATATGTTACCCCTTCTGTTCAGCCGCATATGTTTAAACCTCTATTGCTCACCTCCCCCAAGTGTAATGGTGTTGCTTAGCATTACCCAATCTATATATGCTAGAGGAAATGTAATTTATATACATTACTTATTTATGAACACAGCAGTCTTACTGTCAAATCGCGCCTGTCGTTGATAGTTTGCACTCACGGGAAATTGAACCGAGGATTACGGAATGAGTGGCAGCGAATTACGAATTACTAACAAAGTTATATTTACATATTTTTAAAAACCTTTCATTAATTTTATATACAATAATTACAAAATTCTAGAAAAGGTTTCTGAAGTAAATGAACCTTGTAACGGAGTTACGCTACCATACGACAATCTGGCTCGGGTCATGGGTATTTACGTTGCTGAAGACTTTTCCCTTTGAGGCAGCATGAGGAAGCGTTCGACTCCGTGACGCGGGTATCTGGTGGCTTCGGCGACAGCCAGAGTTATACTGGCCGCCCAGCGTTTTCTTCCACCTAGCGGCCACCTGGGCGACTGACCTTGTGACGTCAGCGCAGCCTTCGAATCTAAATAGACGACGATCTACTTCCGTTTCGAGGCTGTTCTCCACAGCTATTGGCAGGGGGAGGACGACGGTTACGGAATTTGTACTTTAAGAGCCCTGNATTTCACACTAAGAGGTTGGTCTTACTGCGAGACATTGAACATTTATTGGGAATTTATTGGGGAATTTGTTCCAGTTAAGTACTTTGTATATTTGTTATTTGTAAATAATAATATTAGTTTTCGTAAAATAATTGGGGGCTTGAAAATTTATAAATTATGTATACCCCGTAATATTCTGTATTCTTTTTGCAAGTTATCATTTTGTATCATATTTACATTACATATTTTGTATATTTTGGAGTGGAGGAGAAAAAAAAAAAAAAGAATTTCAGAGGTGCCCGGAAATTAAAACTCTAAAAGGAAATAGTTTTTTTCACTTTCTGCAGTCATCCTCATAAACGTAATCTGCAATGCTATTGGTTATTCTAGCATATTTTTTATTTGCCTCTAATTTATTTTTGCATTATGAGTTATAAGGCTATGGAGTAGGAGGCAAGTTTTATTCATGTGACAGAGTGGTCTGCTGGTAATTAAAACACTCTCTTGCAAACTCAAGACAGCGACCGAGCATCAGCGATGGTACGACACAAGAATGTTTGTTATTTAAAGATATTTTTGAAAGTGATTAAAGCAATATATGAAACTAATGTTTTTTTTATGTATTGAAATGGTTTTATTATAAGTACTTTTAAAAAAAACTTTTCTGTAACTGTATATGGCGGTTGTCGCCAAATAAATCTAATTTGCTTATTTCTTTTTTTGACCTTTTTAATACCAAAATCGCCGTNGTATATGGCGGTTGTCGCCAAATAAATCTAATTTGCTTATTTCTTTTTTTGACCTTTTTAATACCAAAATCGCCGTGATATTAATGTCACCTAAAGGTCAGCTCATTTTACTGTGGACCCCTTTGTGGACGGAGGATCCGAAAGAGGAACAAGTATGGCCCCATTGAAAACCTCTTTCTCTGCCACTTTCTGTCCCAAAATCGCAATTTTCCTATTACTCGCATTAATGATTACGTTTCGAGGAAGTATAAGACGTCAGAACTTTTTTTTTACTAGAATACAGATGGCAACTCTTTTATGACATGCTAGTTTTGCGAGACCATGTTTCCCGGCATACGAATAATCTGCTATGTCTACTGTGGAAAAATAAATATTCTTATTTTGAAGTATATTTCGGACAATTAAGTTGTAGAAAAGCAATAGGCCTACATAGCAATTAGGTGAATATGGCTTATATACAAATACATGTAAACNACAATTAAGTTGTAGAAAAGCAATAGGCCTACATAGCAATTAGGTGAATATGGCTTATATACAAATACATGTAAACGCTTTAATGATAATTTACAATACTCACTAATCAGTGAATTTAGATTGTTTTTATATAACCGTATATTTATTTTTAATAGTGCGGTCATTACACTATTTTTTTTTTGTGATTGCATTTAAACAAAGTACTAGCTTTTTCTATGATAAGAAAATAATTTTACGGCTAACCATTCACTTAAAATTATAGTGCGTGTTTTTTTCACCATTTGTAAGCTGCTCTTTTATTGATACTCGTATCTTACTGGAATTGTGTTGTTGTCATATGCTTTGAGTGGGTTTTTCGTGTATATTTATACNCTCTTTAATGATAATTTACAATACTCACTAATCAGTGCATTTAGATTGTTTTTATATAACCGTATATTTATTTTTAATAGTGCGGTCATTACACTATTTTTTTTGTGATTGCATTTAAACAAAGTACTAGCTTTTTCTATGATAAGAAAATAATTTTACGGCTAACCATTCACTTGAAATTATAGTGCGTGTTTTTTTCACCATTTGTAAGCTGCTCTTTTATTGATACTCGTATCTTACTGGAATTGTGTTGTTGTCATATGCTTTGAGTGGGTTTTTCGTGTATATTTATACATTTATGTAGCCCATTAGAAAATTTTTTCAGTCTAAATTTTTACTGACTTGCAAGACTACGTAAGAGTAGCTAAAGTGTGTGGTCTTGGCTGGTCAGTAAAAACACTTTCTTATTTTTCCGATTTATCTAGATAGATAACTGCACACACAGCCACAGAAACAACGTCCAGTGCAATTTTTATTACTGTGGGGGAAAAATTAACTCTGGAAAGGAATTCACGATATTTCCAAATTTTTGAATCACGTAGTTTTCAATAAATGTANTACGTAAGAGTAGCTAAAGTGTGTGGTATTGGCTGGTCAGTAAAAACACTTTCTTATTTTTCAGATTTATCTAGATAGATAACTGCACACACAGAAACACGCACACACCGACCAGCACACACAGCCACAGAAACAACGTCCAGTGCAATTTTTATTACTATGGGGGAAAAATTAACTCTGGAAAGGAATTCACGATATTTCCAAATTTTTGAATCACGTAGTTTTCAATAAATGTAATATTTTTTTTTTTGTTAGATTACATTTTCTACAAAGTATTTTGCGTTNTTTGTTAGATTGCATTTTCTACAAAGTATTTTGCGTTAGCAATGTTTCATCCTTTGTCGCGGCACCTGTTTTCTTCTTCGCTACGATAAATCGATCGCTAAAGCCGTTTAACTTCTATTCTAACTGTGGCAAATAGTTTCCTTGTGCCCATTATATGTTGTAAGCACAGCGCCTCTGCTAGCTACATCGCCACCTAGGATGGTGTGTACAGTAGACATCTGAAGCGGTGCTAGTCGGGGTGGTTGTGAAGTCAGTTCTGGGGAGAAAAGTGTCGAAAGAGGAACAGAGGCGAGTGCATTAGCCAATAGGAACAGAGTTTCCGCGAGGTGCTCCGCAAGCGTAATGGTTTCATTCGTCGCGTATGACTGCAGTAATCGCTGGAACAAAATACATGTAAATGGGGCATTCCATCGGAATGTTCGATTCCGTTATAAGCTACTTCGCTGCTTATAGCAGTGCATTAAATTTATATCGGAAAAAGGAAAACAAGCAACATTTTTGTATCCAGCAAAGCATATCACTGAAAACCTAATAAGTACGTAGTATTTCATATATATATATATTTGTAAATATAAATATTTAAACTGTTTTTTTTAAAATACAGGTTATAAGATTAGCAGATATTTTATACGGAACATTTATAAACTTCTGATTTGGCATCTTTNAATTGTAAATATAAATATTTAAACCGGTTTTTTTAAAATACAGGTTATAAGATTAGCAGATATTTTATACGGAACATTTATAAACTTCTGATTTTGCATCTTTATAATTATTTTGGACTCATTCCTTTAACAAACTCTCAAAATAGAAGTGTTGTATTTTTTTTTACTTCCCAATAATTTTATTTTTACATTTTCATCTAATTATCGATTAAACATGTCACAATTACAAGCTATTTTGTGAAATGAATATACATTATCAATTAACTGAGTGTTATTTTTCCACTTAGCCTTACAGTTATTTGTTTTTTAAACTAAATTGTTTATAAAATCTGAATTTTTTTTAAAGTTATGACGAACTGTTATTCAATTTTATTCCGTTACGAACTGTATCGTATTTCAATTATTTTTGCTTGTGTAGAAGCCAAATATTATATTAAATAATTTTTTTAAGTTCNAAATAATTTTTTTATGTTCGTAATGTAGTCGTAATATTTAAACTTTTAAATATTTATTATATTATGGATATTTGTTAATAAGTAGTCCACAAGATAAATACAATATTCATTATATGAAATTTAACAACTCTAAATGCTGCTGGTGTCAAAACGCATGCTTACAAAATTATGTTACAGCTAGACTACTANAGATAATTTTTTTAAGTTCGTAATGTAGTCGTAATATTTAAATTTTTAAATATTTATTATATTATGGATATTTGTTAATAAGTAGTCCACAAGATAAATAAAATATTCATTATGAAATTTAACAACTCTAAATGCTGCTGGTGTCAAAACGCATGCTTACAAAATTATGTTACAGCTAGACTACTAACAGATTCAGTGCAATCAGTCGTCGAGAGACTTTTCAAATTCATGTACCTGCAGAGAATCGAACCCACGCCAACTTATTGCAATAGTGTACTGAGGTCGCAAGTTGAGGCTGGTAATTTAGCAACAGAAAGTTGGTTAGAATCTTTATTTTTCTTTCGTATAGGCCTAGTGGTGAAAATATACACACAGGTTGATGTACTCGGTTATAATCGACGTTCAAAAATTCACCTTGACTAAAATGTCCTCTAAACTTATCAGTCCATAAAGTGAAGACTAGGCCACTGACATCAAGGCGAAATTCATATTAAATTACATTCCTTTCTCTACATTTCAAATGATTTCATACCCGTCTATCTAAAAAAAATATTTAAAAAATTGTGATTATTACTTTTTACGTGGCACCTATTCAGGAATTGTGTGCAAACGTCTAGTATATATTTTCTTCTTAAATTGTCTTAGGTTATTTTTGAAAAAATCGCCGTTCTGTGATGGCAAGGAAGAAACTGTGTGTCAATTTGCACAATATGAAACGATTTGGATGAACGGTTTCGGAGAGTTCAGAGGATTTTCGCGCACTTGGAACGTCATTTTCCTTGCGCCGGTTTGGCCGTGAATCTTGACTCCCCGTTACACCGGCTCCAGTAACACCCGCTACGAACGCTTGGCAAACACTGGGGGAGGGTGTGTGGGCTCCGTGGGTCGGCCGGCTCGCCTCTAGCGGAGCATGGCGTGCACTCTGCCGGCGCGTTCCTCAACTACAATCTCGCCTTCAATTGTGCATATTCTCAGTATTTTGGAGTCTGCATTGAAACTACTGCTGAAACGCTAATTATCAAAGCGTAGTATTGAAGAGTAAACTTGGCGTAACGAGCATATGTTACATTATTCAGATTTAAATGACCTGCATACTAGAAAAAGCGTATATTATTGTGTATTTTGCAACTAGTCAGAGCATACTTCTGATTTAAAAAGACATAAAAAACAATTCCTGTAAGTGTAATTAGTAATTCGACAGTATAACTATCGCATGTTCTTGTAACACATGAAGCAAAAAAAAAAAAATCGAGCAATAATCACGCGACAAGTGTTACTAAGTAAATGCGTTCGCAGATCTTGCAAAGTGCCATATTTAGATATTTTTGTTCATAATTGTTTGAGGGCGTGTGTCGTACTATTTAGCTGCAAAAAGGAAGCTCAAGTCTTAGTCTTTAGTCTTTAGCAGACCACAACCTTTCAAATTAATTAATTAATGCTTTATTTCCAATCAAATACGTTAAAATGTTCTGTTGTTTAGTCAACCGCCCCTTTATGAGATCACTTTCCTATCTGTGCTCGTATGTGCATTCACGTGTGGCTGTGTGCTGTGTCCCCTCTCCCTTACAATTTTTTATAACCCGTTAACCGAATTTGACAAAACTCGGTACAAGTATAGTAGCAAGTAAGGACATCAATTTTCGACAATGCCGTGTGTTTATTTTCAAAATGGAGCTATGTCATGTCGAGAACAATTTAACTGATTTAAACCATCATGTAAGTGATAAGTCTTAAGTGGTTCAGGTCGAGCGAGGTGGTGCAGTGGTAACTCACTAGACTCGCATTCGGGAGGGCAGGGTTTCGGTTCCCGGTTCGGCCAACCTGACTTCTTTTTTTCCCGTGGTTTCCCTAAATCACTCCAGGCGAATGCTGGGATATGTGCTTGACGAAGGCCGTGGGCCATTACTTCCCACTCCTTCCCTCAATACCTGTTCGCTGAGCAACTTGCTCCGTCTGTAATGACCTCGCTGTCGACGAGACGTTAAGCCCGCCTACCTATAATCCATACATGGTTACTTCACACTTTTTGACGCCCTGCTAAAGTTCTATTTCCAGGATATTCCTCCTCCTCGTGCAAACTAAGCTTAATTAAGTCTACAAAATTACACCAAAAGACTTCACACCGAATTCGTGCGCACTCATTTGTAATAATATTCAGCATTAGAACTATTTCTTACTAGGCGCTACCAACACAACATTTTTATCACTGTTTTTATCTATTTTTATTATAAATAAAATATTATAATGTATAAATATAATGTAGGTAAAACTTCAATTTAAAGAAAAATAAGAAACTTCTATTTTAACAGAGGTATAAAACGCTTGATACACATGGCATATTTAGGAATTAACTAAATACGTCATGCATGGAGTGATTTCTCAAAGGTTTGATTCAAAAAGTGTGAAGAAACCGCGAATAGACTATACATACAACAGTCTATCGCGAACTCTTGCGCGACGCTGCATTGCGAGGCCTCGCCATTATTGTGATTACACAGGACGTTTCCACTCAGGAAGATTGATTACAGTAGTCTCTCGACCACGCGATTATCGATTATGCGCTGAGATGTTTGTTGACCGTCGCGCGTCAGAGCGCCAGATTATTTTTAGTAGACCGTGACTTGACTCGAGCGTGGGGGTGTGATGGCGTGTTCAGCTGCTGGGAGAGATCGCGACGGGCACAAGGCATCTCAGCCAGGCTGGTTCTCACCTTGGTTTTCCGCTGATTCTGCAGTTTTAAATTAGAAGAGCAATACTGTCCAAAATACCTTTTTTTTTTTTTTTTTTTTTTTTTTAATTTATTTCGAAGATATTTTTGATATAAAGGTTTAACTTCTGCCTACTTTTGACGGGATGTAATTTTCAAAAGTTACAATTGAAATACGAGCTAACAGTTTAAAGTAAAAGTTCAAACGAGAAAATAATCTCCGCGCTGATTGGAGGAAGGGAACGTAGGAAAAGCATAGTAGAGGAGGGCTCTCCCGAGCATTCGCCGCTGGAGGGAGGGAAACCACGTGACACTTCTGGCGCTGTACATGCCGAACAGATAACATCGCTCTCTACTATCGCGCTGTTAAATACCACGCTACGCGACTCATGTTTTTTCGACAGGTAATATGCACACGCGGAACAGCTCTCGTCTAACCTTTCTCGGAGGCTGTCGCTGCTGAACTGAACAACCACACCCCATCGTGCAGCCGCAATGGACTCTCCCTCTCCCGTCTCGTCCGACGAGTTTTCGACTTCTGCACATTACTTTCTTTATTTTGATTTCAGAATTACAAATTTCCTAGAAATGTGTATCACGACATTGTTGTAACATTGACAGTTATTTTGAGCTGTATCCAAGCGTAACAACTTGGTTCAATTTTGAGATTTGTATGAAAAAAACATGTAAAATTGCTGTATCTAGTTTTATTATATTTTGAAAAGTTATTTTCCTCCTTTGTCAAACTTTTTTTCATACTTTTCTTTCATAACACAACGATATTGGATAAAATATGTCAACATGTAGAAAGTAATTTTCGACTATTGATTCTCCTTAACCAGTCTTCAGCAAAGGAATGAAGTTACCCACTACTGAAAGTTTCACGAAGAATGTTAAAATTCGCGTGTACCGATGAATTTAAGGAATACTGCAGAAGGGACGAAGCTATTACAATATTTCCTAGTTTTGTGGACTAATAAAAGACAGCTCTGTAACCGCTTCCACATACTCGTAGCGCCATCGTGCAAGCAGACAAGTAACTACTGAAGACATATCTCCTTGTTCTTCTGAGAGAGTCTACCATATGTGCCACGGCAATGTGTCTGAAGATATTGTGTTTGGACCTCAGGAATCAGAGACACACCTTCCTTATCGTACATGTGTATAAATTGACTGACAAAAAAAAACAAGTACCCAGAAGACTTAACTTGATACACATGCATACCATCGCTGACTGCATACATGATTTAGATGTGCGATAATCTGTAACGTCCAGAATGGCCACCATTGTGCTCTAGTGGTCCCGCCTCGATTATAGCGATAGTGTTACACGAATTGTGTGTAACGTCATAATACAGTCACAAGAGTGAGGGAAGTTCACCGAACACCAAATATCCCTCGTAGACGCATGGCACAGCATTAGCGATACTTGACGGAGTCTGATAGGGGGTTAGCATGAGGCAGCTGGAACGTGACGTGCAATCGCCAGGCATGCGGGGCATTCCGATGCCGCAACGGCCCNGGGGGTTAGCATGAGGCAGCTGGAACGTGACGTGCAATCGCCAGGCATGCGGGGCATTCCGATGCCGCAACGGCCCGATGTTGGAATCTACAGATGAGGCAAGGGCGTCCAGACACGCCGTAAAGATTCTGGTAGACCAAGGCAGAGGAAGGAGACAGCCCTGTGCACCGAGCATTGCGCAACTATGCCACTCGGGCATAGTTCCACAATGCTCTACCATATGCCGCGCCATCTATCGCCATGTCTATGCGACTGGCATCAGCCGGGACGTAGGCTAACCAACTCGTACGCAGGCTGTCATTATCACCGGAGCAGAGAACGCGGCGTGAGTGGCTTTTGTGTACGCATGTGTTACCTTTCATTAGGGAGCGCCGTGGTGCAGCTTTTTTCAACAAGACAACGCTCGTCCACATATGGCACCTGTTCCTACGGAATGCCTCGTCACGTTGAAGTACTGCGGTGGCGAGCGATGTCCCTGGCACAACACCTGTCGGAACAGCTTGAACGTCAACTCCGACCAGGCGTCGATCTGCAGGTTATCGCGGTCATTTGTAACGGCTGTGAGACGAGTGTTTGAAATACTGGTTTTTTTTTTTTTTTACGAAACTGTTAAACATGCCACAGTATGTTTACCTATGGAAAGACTATCATACCCGTGAAGAGACGGAATTGTACTTTAAATTCGCCACGCACGCTGTCAATTATATTTTGGAGCACTCCAATGTGGTTAAAAACTGCTTTTTCAGACTGCCGTATCTTAAAACATACAAGCCGGACACGAGCCAACCTACGATAGGAGCCTGTATTGAATTTTACTATAGGCTGTCCACGGTAAAGAGAGCACTTTTGAAAGCCCTCTCATTTGGAAAAATAGTCAATAAATAAATTATATTTTACCCTTAGACGTTGACTTCTGAGTGCGGTGGAATATACACACCGTGTTTATTACGTACATGGCAATATTAATTTTAAAAAGGTGGTTAAATGATGAAAAATGGCTGAAGGGAAAAATTAACTAGGGCCTCAAAAGTGCTCACTTTACCGCGAACAGGCTATATAAACTTTTCATCAATTACATTATAGGTTCACCGCTGAAAGTCACAATGGTACACGCAGCACTATTAGAACACTGCAGCTAATCCTGAACCCTGCTAGTGTAGCCCTTATAGCTCCTGCACTTCTCGGCTCAAAAAGGAAAAACGTGATGCAGGTAGGTGCGCCCCTTGACTCTGTTGTCCGTGCGAACTGATTTTGTAATCATTGCAGTGAAGTCACATTACATTTCAACTTATGCAATTTAATTTCCACCGCTCCTTCCAGGTACTTAACTTTCTTTACCTGTGTGTGTACATAATAGATAAGGCACTGCGTGGATATAGAAGCGATTATAGCCAGGAATAGCTCAAAAACTCTGAGAATTTTCGTATATGCAGTTCGTTGTTAACTGAACACTAGTGAAAACCCTGCTAAAAGCTGTTCACTGTAAAGTGAGTGAAGATATTTGGGCGGCTCTTTACATGGAGGTCTTGAGAGCCAATGAGCGTGAAGCGAGATNGTTCACTGTAAAGTGAGAGAAGATATTTGGGCGGCTCTTTACATGGAGGTCTTGAGAGCCAATGAGCGTGAAGCGAGATGAGTATGGAGCAGAGCCGAAATGAAAGGATAGGGGAAACGGGAGATTCCCGAGAAAACCCCCCGATCAGCGGCATCGTCTGGCACGATTCCTACATGCGAAAATCCAGGAGCGACCCCGCCGGGAAGCGAACCCGGTTTGCCTAGGTGTGAGGCGAGTAGTCTGACCACTACACCACCGCGGTCCCGTTCACGGTAAAGTGAGCACTTTTGAAAGCCCTGCTTTGTTTCTACTTTAAAACCGTCAGTTGTGTATTTTCCCGCGTACCAATTACACCTCTACAGCNTTGAAAGCCCTGCTTTGTTTCTACTTTAAAACCGTCAGTTGTGTATTTTCCCGCGTACCAATTACACCTCTACAGCTGCCAAGCTGAGAATTGACCTCACAATGCCACACACTCCTGCAAGGCAAATTCA
This sequence comes from Clitarchus hookeri, assembly GCA_002778355.1. NCBI lineage: Eukaryota > Metazoa > Arthropoda > Insecta > Phasmatodea > Phasmatidae > Clitarchus > Clitarchus hookeri. Next base: position 7,467 of record NQII01006429.1, on the reverse strand, counting down.
TAGAGGAAACTATGTGGCCAACATCACCGAGGAATACTACAGATNTCACAATGCCACACACTCCTGCAAGGCAAATTCATAGAGGAAACTATGTGGCCAACATCACCGAGGAATACTACAGATAATCTGTTTACATTCCACTGCTGGACAATGTCATAACTGACCTGGAGTGAAGCTTCTCACAGGATGCATTACAGTGCTACGACTTGCGCCCTTTTATTTTTACCTCTTTTCGTATTGAAGGGAGGTAACTTCGAATGAAGGAGTCATGCTGCTGTTGAATGTTACAGTCCTCTTCTTCAAGGTCGTATACGAGGTGGAACTGTTGGTACTGTTCTGGATGGTGAAATGTACATTTGGAAAGAAAAATGGAAGAATTGAGACTAAACAAAGTCACCCAATACGTGAAACTGTGCTTGGTGCGATTGACTCTTGCGGTATTGATTTATTTCCAACGATTCGATGTTTTTTGTAAATCCTTCTCACTTTGCCTGTCAGTGTTACAAGCGCAAATATATTTTTCAGCAGCCCACAACTAGTAAAATCATGTCTACGAACACGAATGACAGAGGAAATATTTATTGGCCTGTGTCTTATTTGTCCACCGCGATATAAATGTTGATGCTGGATAAGTTATTGAATGTTTTACTAAAAGAGGTAAGTGAAAGATCGCGCTGGAGTTTATTGTGTGGGTAAAATTGTATTTTGCATAAGACGCTCAATAAACCGAATTTTAATCACTGCAGCTTGGTTTTTTATGCATGTTATATTGTAGTATTTGTGCCACAGTATGTATAATTTGTAGCATTAAAAACGTTTTTTACGTAACAGCTTGTGGTAATAAAACTAAACTCACTTCATTATGCAGAAAATCCTTTGGCATCATAAAAACTGGTTAAGCGTAAATAAAAAAATTTTGTAACTTAAATAAGTATTACTTCCACCCAAACTTCAATCCTGCAATGGACGAGTGCCACCTCCGAGGCGAACCTCTGGGTCCGCCACTGTATTCATTATTATTCAAGGGAAATAAGTTTTTGGCAGGCGGTGGCAGCTACGTTACCACCGCCTCGCCAACCCCTCCTCAGTCTAGCAAGAGCGGACATCAGACCAGGTCACATCACGCGGCTCGGGGGTGAAGCAACCTTTGCACGCCAATCATTTAACCTCCGTAGACTTAGTTGTCTCTTTCTTCGTGCAGCCCCGAGTTCACCTCCCCTCCGGAGTACACTTGGGCCCCTCCTGCATTATTTCAACTTAACGTCTTTGTTGAGCGTCCGTGCGACGCCTTTGTCTTTATAGCACAGGCCGGTGTAGGGCCTCGTGCCGCACGCCCACTTTATTTGAGAGTGTACCATCTTATTTGCTTTCTGTAATACAACTCGAGTTCTGAATTCAAATTGTGTGAGTGTACTTTATCCCTGCTTCACGGGGAGTTGAAGGGTGACTGACCCTGTCAACCGTCCAATACCTGCCACATTATCTGTGTTATGCAAGTCAGTGTAGTAAGTCGTGTAAGTTAGTCAGTGGAGAACCACAATACCCCAGTCCGGTAAGTGTGCGTACATTGAGGCGTCTAACTAGCCTCCATTACGTCAGTCACCACGTGCGACATTATTAAGACACAGGGTTTTTATATCCTGGACTTTCCATTGTGGCTCACCTCAATATTCTCGTTCTAACCCGAGCGGATTCCATTTACTGGTTGGCTGGTCCCCTCCAGACCTTTCAATTTAATCTGTCGAACCCTGTGACCACCCCAAACTGTGTCACCTGTTCTTTCTGCCACCGCTATGCAGCCACGATGTGCCCTCTACTGGGGAATCACCGCGGCCCGAACACGTGAGTGGCCACCTTTTTCGACTTCACAGAAGGCGCGACATGTTGGGAGCATAGAATACGGTTTGAGAGTGATACAAACTTGTACCTGTGACGTGTTACTACCATAGACTAAAGATGGGGTAGACCGCTTATTCGTCTTCTGCGCATGTGCCCAACATTCACCTACCCCAAAGGAACACAACTGTCAAAGTTACATGGTTAAAAACGATGAAAATGTTGGTTTATATCTTAATTTATAAATTAGAAGCACTATTATATCAATAAAATTCTTTTACAAATTTGAATCTAATCAAACTGCATTATAAATTGGTTAGAAGAAGTACAAAAATATCTCAAAGCACTTGTTTACTTAACAGTATTCTAACCTCAAATCATATCCACGCCATTTTTCAAGTAGTATTGGTTGTGTGCAGCCAGCGAGATCGGTCTACCTCATCTTGAGTCTATGGTCGATACCAGTGACACAGAAGTAATATGGCCAAGTCGCGGCGATAGTGTCACTGCGACATTGTTTTGTAGCTTCCATATTGCGTAATGCGCTATTTTTGCATGTTTTGCAATGAATTACTTAACGACATATAGTATCTTTCAACCCTATTCGCCAAGTGAATAAACGGTTTTTATATCAGCATTATTTTTTCGTTTTGGAACAGGCGACTAATTTTAAAATTAATTTAGCAACCGAAAATTGTTTGTTCTCATTATTGAGAGCCAACTCAAACTAACACTTTATGAAAATTATTCAATTATATTGCTACAAAATTGAATGTAAATGCATTCGCCACATTTTTACAATTCAGAATGTCCATAAAGTTCCATTACCATTAAAAATGGTTACCACAATCGCACAAAAAGAATTAGTTGGTTGCAGTTTTCGCCAAAACATTCCACACGACTGAAAATCTGTGTTTATAAACACACTACTTCAAGGAGAGTCCCTTTTGTTGCCTCCAGAATTTACAGGCATCAGGCGATGCTCCAGTTCTGCCCAAGTACGGGAAAGGATAGCCGCATTGACACGCTCGATAACTTCCATGATCCGTAATTTGAGTGCCCTAATGTCAGGAACTGGAGTTGCGTACACATAATCCTTGACGTTGACATCGTACCTTATTGAGTGCTTGGTAGCCTGGTTCTGCCTGTGGTTCAAAGCGTGTGCCACGATTCAAACACGGAACGCACCGATGCGTTATGTCACAAGCGCCATCAGCGTACGAGCCACTCCAGGCCGCCCCATAGATTAAGGGTGTGTTTGCTTTGTGGTATTTTGTCTTTGGTTTTGTTTTTTTGTTGAGTAGTTGGCAAGTAGCATAGTATACGCCGTCGTGTACGGATCCGATTTTTGAGCTTGGTGCTTTGGGTGCTCCACCATCGCGTGTTTGTGGTGTCCTATTTGACGTCGGGTTTAGTTGAATTACTATTCTAATGTTACGAATTTTTTGAGATTTATTCAAATTTTGTAGTTTTTTAATTTTTTTGGTATTCTCTGGCAAAGCAGGCTAGTTTTGTAAGGCCAGGCACTTGCGTCACATTAGAAGAAGTGAAGTGAAATTAATAGGGCATTGTTTGCAAAGTGTGGATAAGCCAAAGTGTTAATGGGGTACAGGTATCAGCCACCCATTGGACTTTAGGCCCAAGCCGCAGCACGATTGGTAGTCGGTGGCGAGACCTGGACCGGCGCATACGCGGAGATTTGGCGGGGAAAAAACAAGCGGAAGTGTGAGGAACTGTGTGAACTGTGTTAGTGTGCTATGGAAGCGGCGTTGATCCATACTCACCTAGCTTCACCCCCATTGGCACTTTAAGACCTCAATGTTAAGAGCCACCCGAATCTCTTCACTCTTCAATCACTCACTCACTCGATTCTGTGTCCATTTCACCTACAGGTTTCATGTGCCCTGGCTCTAAATATTCTGAAAGAGAGTTTTGAGAGCAACCTCACTTAAAGTCCGTGAGTTTGAATAAGGCAGTATTTCGCGAGTCTCCAAATTTGCAGTTATCACAATTAAATGGTGAGTGAACCACAAATATTCCACTGTATTCTCTGGCCTTGGTGTCCATTAAAAAACTCTTAACGTTTTAATTCCTCAACTGTTAGCACAGAGTTCTTTGCCTCCTCAATTTTCTAATATTGTCGTACTTTTTTGATGAAGTTCATTATCAGGAGAAATAGCGATTGTTGGGGCATTGTTGTCTGGCTAAATCTTGACTCAAATCATTCTGACATGATCCAACCAAGCTCAGTTTGTTGAAGTGCAGGTTATATTCCAGGTCTTTCCCTTCGTTCATTTCGTCTTGTGCATCTAACTCCATTATTGAATGCACAGATCAAACTAAGAGAGAAGAATGATGCATGAACTACATGCATTTGTTATGTACACATGGATCAGATCGCTTATGCCCAGAGAGATGGTGTCACATGTTGTCATACAAGGTGATTCGAGGAAGTGTTATTGTTTTGTATCAAGCAGACTGCAACTTTCTCCAAATTATGTCACCCTCTGTGTGCGCCTCGCCATTACCGCCTGTGTTTCTATTGTCTTTGCTATGATGTCCGACTTAAAAGTAGTCGTCTCCAACAGTTGATTTGAGAGATTTGGGTGACTCTTAACAACGAGGCCGTGAGAGCCGATGAGGGTGAAATGAGATGAGAATGGAGCATCGCCATTGATGCAAGGGCGGGAGAAACGGGAAATCTCCAAGAAAACCCGCCAACCAGCTGCATCGTCTGGCACGATTCTTCTCCGACAGTTCTGAAACATTCTGTCTCTTTGGTGTCCAGCCTACCTGCTGATACAACTGCATTACAGTGTGCTTGGAATCTGTATATTTTATAATAAAGTAACTATTAAAAGTACCTACAGTAAGCTTATCAACGAAAAAAAAAAACACTTCACACTATCGCTGATAATTAATTTGAAGAAGTCACGCACACTTAAAACACCATTTCGGGGAACCCCAACATTCAGAAAACCCCCTTTTTTTTATTCAACGCACATTATCACAAAATGTTATTTTCTGATACATAAAAAAATACTTAAGGGGCCTGCAATGAACCTTGCTACAAACTTTTCACCATTAAAATGATAGAGTTATCTTTTAAGATTCCATAGGTACAGACAGCACAAGAACATTGCATGCTAGTTCAGAGCCTTGTGTGTCGTTGCGATGTCACACTTGATGCGCGTGGCAGCATCGTCCTTATCGCTCTCGCGCTTCATCAGATAACTGCAGTGTTGTTTCTGTAATGATGACTGAAAACAATTAGCAAAGCAGCCGGACACGATCGAATCTTCGACTTCAAAAAAAACTACTCGTACCTTTCAATAGTGAGTGTATCGTGTTGAGAGTGCGAGGGACTACCTCCCAGGCTACAGGTGGACACTTCACACTACCTCCCAGACTGCAGGTGGACACTTCACACTACCTCCCAGGCTGCAGGTGGACACTTCACACTTCCTCCCAGGCTGCACGTGGACACTTCACACAACATACAAGGCTAAAGATGGACACTTGACACTATCTCCCAGGCTACATGTGGATACTTCACACTACTTCCCAGGCTGCAGGTAAACACTTCACACTACCTCCCAGGCTGCAGGTGGACACTTCACACAACCTCCCAGGCTAAAGATAGACACTTCACACTACCTCCCAGGCTGCACGTGGAAACTTCACACAACATACCAGGCTAAAGATGGACACTTGACACTACACCCCAAGCTGTAGGTGGACACTTAAGACAACTTCCCAGGCTAAAGATAGATACTTCAAACTACCTCCCAGGCTGCATGTGGACACATCACATTACCTCCCAGGCTGCACATGGACACTTCACACAACATACCAGATTAAAGATGGACACTTGACATTACCTCCCAGACTGTAGGTGGACACTCCACACAACCTGCCAGGCTAAAGATGGACACTTGACACAACCTCCCAGGCTGCAGGTGGACACTTCACATTACATCCCAGGCTAAAGATGGACACTTCACAATACCTCCCAGGCTACATGTGGATACTTCACACTACTTCCCAGGCTACAGATATACACTTGACACTACCTCCCAGGCTACAGGTAGACACTTGACACTACCTCCCAGGCTGCAGGTGGATACTTTGCACTACCTCCCAGGCTAAAGATAGACACTTCACACTACCTCCCAGGCTAAAGATAGACACTTCACACTACCTCCCAGGCTGCAGGTGGACACTTCACACAACCTCCTAGGCTAAATATGGATACTTCACACTACCTCCCAGACTGCATGTATACACTTCACACAACATATCAGGCTAAATATGGACACTTGACACTACCTCCCAGGCTGTAGGTGGAAACTTCAGACAACTTCGCAGTCTAAAGATGGATACTTCACACTACCTCCCGGGCTGCAGGTAGACACTTCCCACAACCTCCCATGCTAAAGATGGACACTTGACACTATCTCCCAGGCTACAGGTGGACACTTCAAACTATATCCAGGCTGCAGGTGGAAACTTCACATTACCTCCCAGACAAAAGATGGACACTTCACACAACCTCCCAGGCAACACTTGGATACTTCACACAACTTCCCAGACTGCAGGTGGACACTTCACACAACCTCCCAGGCTAAATATGGACACTTCACACTACCTCCCAGGCTGCACGTGGACACTTCACACAACATACCAGGCTAAAGATGGACACTTGACACTACCTACCAGTCTGCAGGTGGACACTTCGCATTACCTCCCAGGCCGAACATGGACACTTCCCACAACATACCAGGCTAAAGATGGACACTTGACATTACCTCCCAGACTGTATGTGGACATTTCACACAACCTTCAAGGCTAAAGATGGACACTTGACACTACCTCCCAGGCTGTAGGTGGACACTTCAGACAACGCCCCAGTATAAAGATGGATACTTCACACTACCTCCCAGGCTGCAGGCGGACACTTCACACAACTTCCCAGGCTACAGATGGACACTTCACACTACCTCCCAGGCTGCAGGTGGACACTTCACATAACCTCCCAGGCTAAAGATGGACACATCACACTACCTCCCAGGCTGCACATGGACATTTCACACAACATACCAGGCTAAAGATGGACACTTGACACTACCTCCCAGGCTGTAGGTGGACACTTAAGACAACTTCCCAGGCTAAAGATGGATACTTCACACTACCTCCCAGGCTGCAGGTGGACACTTCACAACTTCCCAGGCTACAGATGGACACTTCACACTACCTCCCAGACTGCAGGTGGACACTTCACATAACCTCCCAGGCTAAAGAAAGACACTTCACAATACCTCCCAGGCTGCACGTGGAAAATTCACACAACATACCAGACTAAAGANACACTTCACACTACCTCCCAGGCTGCACGTGGACACTTCACACAACATACCAGACTAAAGAGAGACACTTCACACTACCTCCCAGGCTGCAGGTGGACACTTCACACAACCTCCCAGGATACAGATGGATACTTCACACTACCTCCCAGGCTGTAGGTGGACACTTCACACAACCTCCCAGGCTAAAGATAGACACTTCACACTACCTCCCAGGCTGCAGGTGGACACTTCACACAACCTCCCAGGATACAGATGGATACTTCAC